>JABXJD010000552.1:122500-145000 GCA_013375575.1 Percina caprodes | reverse complement strand
CAGCTAGCTGTGTAAAAGCTAGACAGATCTCATTGGCTGTAGATCCACTATTCACTACTGAGGACATGGCCAACTTCATACGGTTCGCTTTTAACACAATTAAATAGGTCAAAGTGATGTTTCCTCCACAACTATGTTACCAGCCTCAGAAACTCCCTCTATGTTGCATGGTAACGACGTACTGACTCCCTCTATGTTGCATGGTAATGACGTACTGTCCCCCTCTATGTTGCATGGTAATGACGTACTGACTCCCTCTATGTTGCATGGTAATGACGTACTGACTCCCTCTATGTTGCATGGTAATGACGTACTATCCTCCTATATGTTGCATGGTAATGACGTACTGTCCCCCTCTATGTTGCATAGTAATGACGTACTGACTCCCTCTATGTTGCATAGTAATGACGTACTGACTCCCTCTATGTTGCATGGTAATGACGTACTGTCCCCCTCTATGTTGCATGGTAATGACGTACTGACTCCCTCTATGTTGCATGGTAATGACGTACTGACTCCCTCTATGTTGCATGGTAATGACGTACTGTCCCCCTCTATGTTGCATGGTAATGACGTACTGACTCCCTCTATGTTGCATGGTAATGACGTACTGACTCCCTCTATGTTGCATGGTAATGACGTACTGTCCCCCTCTATGTTGCATGGTAATGACGTACTGACTCCCTCTATGTTGCATGGTAATGACGTACTATCCCCCTCTATGTTGCATGGTAATGACGTACTATCCCCCTCTATGTTGCATGGTAATGACGTACTATCTCCCTCTATGTTGCATGGTAATGACGTACTGACTCCCTCTATGTTGCATGGTAATGACGTACTATCCCCCTCTATGTTGCATGGTAATGACGTACTATCCCCCTCTATGTTGCATGGTAATGACGTACTATCCCCCTCTATGTTGCATGGTAATGACGTACTGACTCCCTCTATGTTGCATGGTAATGACGTACTATCCCCCTCTATGTTGCATGGTAATGACGTACTGTCCCCCCCTCGTCAGAGCGCTCGGCTCCTTCCATAAGCCACTAACATCACTACCAAGGAGATTTTCAACCATCGAGTCCGCTTGTATTTCTCGCTCATGTTTGTTGACATAACGTAGTGCATATTTATAACTTGCAATAAATCCCTGCTCCTTCTTTTCACCATCCATTATTGTTAGGGTAACGTCAGACAATCTGTTTCCTGTTTACACCGACACACACATGCCCAATGTGTGTGTGCATGGTCATGTGATACGCGTTGCCAGACATGTTAATAAGGACGGAGATTCATTCTGAGAAATCCCAGTTGAGTAGTTTGTATTTGCGTAGGCAGGTAAGTTAAATTGGGCATATACAGTATACTGCGTGCGTGTGTGTGTGTGTGTGTGTGTGTGTGTGTGTGTACAGTATAATACATTTTATTTAAAGCGCCTTTCATGATACCCAAGGTCACTTCACACACAAAAAAAAGGACATTAAAATGATAGTCATCTCATAAAGGTGTTGAGGTTCACCCTAGGGACATGCAGGCCTGCTGAGGACGATCTCAGTGAGCGGGCCGGGGTGTAAAACTTCCAGTTCTCATGGTATAGCAGTGCGAGACCACCCCCCCCCTCCCGGATGAGGGGGGTTTCCAGATGTAAACAAATGTGTAAATGTGTAAATCAACAATTGCACTTGATCTTTGTCAATAGGTAACCTCCTCTACGTACATACAAAATACTTCCATATGACAACAGTATCTTAAAATATGTTGCCAAGTGTTATGAACATGACTTATTGTGCCTCTTACAGGGCCAAGTTAGACTGGGAAGAACGTAACGTCCCAGATAGCAGACACATTTGGGCCACTTTTGGCCCTTACGGCTCAGTTACGACAGTGGAAAATACCAATTAGGCCAGATCTGGCGTCCACATAAGGGGGACCTATGGCAGCCACGCTCACCCTGAGTCAACGCGGTTAATAACCATGTTACGTGTGCATGGAGATCGTTTTTGTCTCAAAACGACGTTTGAAGATGAAATCGTAGCAGTGGAGATGTAGCCCTTGATGTGGTGTTTGTTATTGCAGGAGATGCAGGTGGAGGAGCTCAGCGCCGTCAGACAGACGCTGCAGGCCGACCTGGAGACGTCCATCCGCCGCATCGTGGACCTGCAGGCGCGCTGGAGGAAGTGGAGTCAAGCGACGAGGCGACAGTGAAAGGTAAGCGGCTTGGCTGAGGGTTAGGGCTGGCTGGCAAACTTTTCAGTACCAATACCATGACTTTGATACCGGTTCCTAAACTAATATTGAAAAAGTTAAAGTTACAATAATAACATTGCGGCATTTTCCTTTATGTATTTTTCAGCTTCTACTACGTGAGCTCCGTCTCTGTGTAACTTAGTTTTTCCTGCGTGTCTTTACGACGTGTAACGTTACGCAGCCAATCACAAATGTTATTAGATCTTAGTAGAAGCGTGCTGTGTGCTTATTGGCTCAATGACGCTGATGAGATTAACCCCTTAGGTAATGAAATTAATTAACCCTTGTATGGTATTCAGGTCAAATTGACCCATTTCAAATTTTACAAGAAGAAAAATGGTCCAAGTTCCATGTTTTCTACCTGAAATCAGCACCTGACCTTATTTCCTGATAAACATGTATTCCTGACTCAGAACATTATTCTGGATATGACACTTATGTTGTTTCCATAGTGATTTTTAACATGAATTATAACCTGATGATAAAAACGAACCCCACTTCCATCTTTAATAGTGTTCTAGTAGAGACTGATTCATTCCCTGAACATAGATGTTATCTCAGCTGCTGGAAATGGAGATAAAGACAATATTTGTTAATAGATTATGAAGGAAAATGTTATTTCAGAAATGTTTTTAAAACCCCAAATAAATTAACACGAGGGTTAAGCACTGTTACATGAGAGGATTTGATTTAACGTCATTATTGGCACGACAGTGATGCGGCTAAAACCGAGTGTAATATTGCATTTATACAACAGTTACCAACAAAATAAATTAGAATCAAAGTGTATTCATATACATATACATATACTCTAAAAATTAAAGAAAAAGCAACAGAGACGGTTTCTAGTCCCTGTTTGGTCAGCAAGTCCTCTTAACCGCCCCCCCCTCCCCCGTTGTCCTGAATTACTTACTTACTTGAAACTGTTCATTAATTCAACTCCGTAATGTTGACCCAGAAATGGCGGAGTGATATTTTAAGTGATGTGCCAGGTGTGTTCAAATGGCTCTGGGTGAGCTGTCATGCTGATTTGAGCATTTTCTAAATGTCTAGTTGACCAATCAGATGGCCTGGTAGGATCTCCTTGTCGTATATACTCAATACAAATTGGTCAGGTGCCTAAAAAGTATTGTTCGGTACCCAGCCCTAACGGAGGGAACTCTACCTAAACCGTCACATCTGTTTGTGTGAACTCAACCTTTTCACCACTCTGCCCTTCACTCCAGCGTTCAAACGGCTGTGGAGTCGTTGACTCGAAAGAAAGACCTGTAAGAACCTCAGGAATGTGTGTGTGTGTGTGTGTGTGTGTGTGTGTGTGTGTGTGTGTGTGTGTGTGTGTGTGTGTGTGTGTGTGTGTGTAAGTGTAAGCTGACCATTGCATCAGGCCTTGAAGTGTCATCATGAAACATCGCATCTACATCTCTCTACAACTAGTTTTGGCTGTTGAAGGTGTGGTTGCGTCCGAAGACGTATACCGTGCGCTACATGCTCAACATGTATGCTATTTCTGTCTTTTTTCGGACAAACTGAGCTGTAATAATTAGGGTTCGGGGGTTAGGGTTCCCCTCCAACTCGGTCTCACGGCCGTTCTTGAAATGGTCACGTTATTTAATCTATTGATTTGTGTAAACGGAGACGTTTGTGTCAGGTTTTTTCGTAGTGGCGAGCACACATTTTGATCTAATGTATTTCAATGGGAAGCATTTCCGTGATCACTGCACGACTAGGGTAGCGAGTAGTATGAAAAGCCGAAAATTTGCGCAGGGCGTGTCCTTTCCCTAAACACAACCATCCCGTGGTTTTGCGCATCCCGTTGTTGTCCCGTTGTTGTCCCGTTATTGTTGCGCGTCCCGTTGTTGTCGCTTGTCCCGTTGTTGTCGCTTGTCCCGTTGTTGTCGCTTGTCCCGTTGTTGTCGCTTGTCCCGTTGTTGTCGCTTGTCCCGTTGTTGTCACCGTGCATCCCGTTGTTGTCACTTGTCCCGTTGTTGTCAGCATCCCGTTGTTGTCGCACGTCCCGTTGTCACGTGTCCCGTTGTTGTCGCTTGTCCCGCGTCCTGTTGTTGTCGCGCGTCCCATTGTTGTCGCATGTCTCGTTGTTGTCGCCTGTCCCGTTGTTGCCTGTCCCGTTGTTGTCTCACGTCTCCCAGAGACCTTGGATCATGTCCCGGCGTGTCCTTTCCCCGTTGTTCTTTTCCTAAACCCAACCTCCGTATAGATGCTTCCTAATACGTGGTCACCACCACGAAAAAAGACACAAACGTGTCCGTGTACTCGAATAGATTAAAAATAACGTGACCATTTCACAAAATGCCGCGAGACCAGGTTTCCTCCCTGCCGTTGGTGACGTGTAACCATGGTAACCCCTGTCAACATCCGTTCTAGAAGCATTGCCAGATAATGCTTCAAATACTAAAAAAAAGAGAAACAACTAGACCAACAGTTGCAGGTGACAAAATTCACAGATTTTAACATGTAGAAATTTAAATTAAAGAGTTTTTGATGTCACAGCGCTGCCTTGGTTACTGTTTCGAACATTGTTGTTACTACCGCATTGCATTATGGGAAATGTATGCCGGTGTAGTGTCCAGTGTTTCACCAGACACAGTATGCAATTCATGTACCGATCATACTGAGGTTTCGGACATACTGTTTTAGCTACTAAATAGCATGTTAGTACGGAATTTCGGACGCAACCAGTGCTTTTTTTTCTTGTACCACTGAGGTGATGTCTTGTTCAGAGTGGCTTGAAGATGCTCAATGTGAATCCAATCTTCTTCCACATATTCAGCATATTTCGGGACAGACCTTGATGTGTCAAACTTCAAAGACGAAGCTTTGTTCCTGCATTGTTTCAGTTTAAAAAACAAATGATGCAAGGAGATGCAAAGAAAGACAAACTTGATGCTTCGACTGCGAGTCAAACTCTGGCCTCTGACAGATGATCAGTGTCTCTCTGATTAGTGTCTCTCAAATGAGGATGCGGCCTAAACTGTAATCCTCCCGGACTCGCAGTGGAATCATCAGCTGTTTGTTGAGCTGCAGCCTGTAACGTGCGTGTGTGCTTACTGTAACACGTGTGTGTAGTGAATGTGACATACATAATTCACCTATGTTGTTAAGTGTGGTTCCACACACATTGATTAGACATATACTTTACTGCCCTTAGTCACTGCATGTTATAACTGTTCGGGGATCACGGTCCCTTTAAATGTTGGAAATGCGTGATGACGTGGGACGCTACGGGGTCGGCATTAGGGACAGCGCATTTTTCTGTGTGTTTTTTCTGAAAATAACCGAGACACTTGACATTGTCTCTTGCATCTTGCTGCAATTTCCACATGTGCATGACACGTGTGCAGAGCTGTGATAAAGTGGGATTTTGCTCTGCAGTGACTCTGTGTCCAGTGTCGGGACAGAGGATGTAGGAGAGGGGATTCGTCATTGGCTCGGCGTGCCCAGAGGAGCGTCCCGTGGAGCGGCTCTCCCTACGGCAGCAGTACCATCAGCAGCCAAGGGGGGCGCCAGTCTGTCACTGACACCATGAGCACCTACAGCTTCCGGTAAGCCCCGTCATTTAATTTTATGTTATTTTTAGTGTCAAAATATAACTGGAGTTCTCTCAGGACACTTTACAGATAGAGTGGGTCTAGACCACATGCTATAATTTACAAAGATCCAACAATTCCCCCTCAAAGAGCCAGCATTTGGTGCGACAGCTCCAAGGAGAAACTTCCTTATAAGAAGATGGCCCTCGATGGGCGGCCATTTGCTGCAACCGGTTGGCTGATTACTAATTACATATTTACAGATGTTTGTAGAGCTGCAAAAGAACTGGAACTGAACTATTTCAATAAATGATCAATTGTTTCAGATATTTTTTTATACAAAGGTGGTAAACTTTTCTGCCAATTTGCTGTTTTTCTTTCATAAATTGAGCTTGTAATGTTTAGGACATACAAAACATAAAGCAACATTTATGCACATTTCATGCCGCTTTTAATTTGAAAAACAGATGTTTTTACATATTTTAAAATTTTATTTTTGAGTCTTGACTAAAGTACTTTTTGTTTTCTCTTACTTTGTTTATTGTCACTATTATACATCGATATTCATCTTTGTATAAAAACCTACTTGGCAATAAAGCTGATTCTGACTCATGCTGCGTTCCAGACACAGTTTTTAGCCCGTAAGTTACGACTTCAAGTCACGACTAATGACCTGGTAGCGTTCCAGGCAAAGTCACCACAAACCCTTCTAGCTAGAATTAGCATTAGCGTTAGCTAGCTAGCGGCTACCTACCGTCGACGTTAGCTAGCGTTAGCTGATACTATTGATTTCTAGTCAGTGACATATTTTGGACTTCATTTAACCCTCATGTTGTCCTCGGGTCAAATTGACCCGTTTTCCTAAATCTTATTCAATTTTATAGCATTTGAAACCAAATTGAAGTGTTTTGAAATAGTATTGAGAGTAAAAGTTGACATATTCCAGTCTGTGATTATCATCAACATACTTTCCTTTAATTTTAGTCTCAATAATTCCTAATTTCTGCTTTTCTAACTCAAACATTAGGTATAATTTCCTATAAATGAGGTTTATTGACCATAAATTCTAAAAATAACTAAAGTTAATAAGTTAGTGTTACGTAGTGTTGGAAACGTCAACAAAAGTGACAAACATTGAAAAAAAAGCGTCAAAAATGTTAAAAAAGGGACAAAAACGTAAGAAAAAGCTAAAAACATTGATTAAAAAGTGTCAACAAAAGTGTTGATTTTTAATTTTGACGGGAAGACAACATGAAGGTTAAAAAAACAAAACGTGTAGTAAACAATCGTATGTGTACTGTTTTGATTACAATGTGCGGAATTACTTTACGTAGCCTATTTATGTCTATTTATTTCTATTTCTCACCGTTAATTACCGGCATCTTCACAAAAACAGGGGTCGCCATTGTTGGTGTGCGTGTGCGTGTGCGTGTGCGTGTGTGTGTGTGTGTGTGATGTCAGAACTGTAACTGGGAGAAACAACGATCTGGTACAAGTTCACGAGTAAGAAGTTGCGGGTTTGACTGCCGTTCCAGGGCACTTTCACGGGTAAAAGGTTGTGAAAACACGAGTTACGGGTTGCCTGGAACGCAGCATAAACTATTAATTGATTAAGAAAATAATCTGCGTATTAATCAATAATACAATAAACAAATAATAAAATATAATGTAACGTGGGCTTTTATGACAGAGGCAGTGTCTCTTTTCTCCCTCTAAAGTTCCTGTGTGGACCCTGATGACGAGCACTCTGAGGCTGGCGGAGGAGGAACCAGAGGTCCCGGTCGCGCCCCGTCCTCCTCCGCCCTGTCTGAGCTGCTGGACGGACTCCGCAAACGGCGGGCCGGCGGCGACCCCAGCGACGGAGCCGGCAGCGCCGTCTCCCTGCCGGTGTACCAAACAACCGCGGCCTCGACTCTCAGACGGCGAGCCTCGGCCCTCTCTCTTGGCCCAGGTGACCTGGAGCCCCGGCCTGGCATCCTCAAACCGCCTTCCCCGCTGCTGCATCGCGCCGCCAGCGCTCGCTCCATCGGCGACGCTCAGACGACATCTGCCGCCGCCTCTACAGCCGGAGGCAAACTCTCCCGCTTCAACTCGAGTGAATCTCTGTCGCTTCCCTCGCTGCCGCGCCTCTCCTCCTTGGCGTCCTCCCTCGCTGCTCGCCACCACCCCCCCTCCCTGTCCATCCCGGAGGAGGATGCAGATCAACCCCGCCGATCAGTGACCATGGAGCGCTCCCCTCAGCCACTGAGGCGGTGCATGCTGGGGAGTCTCGCTTTGGAGGACGGAGGCGAAGGCGCCCTGAGTTCAGAACCCATGGTGTTCCAAAACCGCCGGCTGATTGAGGATAGCGGGCGCGACGACGCGGCATCTGACATCCTTCCCGCCATCCGGAGAGCCCAGTCCGCCAGCAGCCTGGCCGGCTCGCTCAGAGGAGGCAGGAGGGCGCTGAGTGTCCACTTTGGAGAGCTGCCGCCGTCGACCCGCAGCAGGAAAAGCTCCGAGACCGAGTCCTCCAGCTCAGGGGGATCAGGGGGAAGTTCCCAGGGCGGGGGGCCCAGACGCAGGTTTGAGAAGCCACAGGGAGAGAGACTGGAGGCGGAGGGCAGCGAGGGCGGAGACGTGGCTTCGGTTATGAAGAGATACCTTAAAAAGGAGACTGACTAAAGCAGATGAGGTGAGCTCTCCGAGACTTTATTTAAAACCACAGAGAGGATTTTTCTCTCTTAATTTACATTTTCTTGCATCAGATTGTTTTTTCAAACAAGGACCCGTTTCCCAAAAGCATCTTACAAAACTTAAAAGGTCTTTCCAAAAAGCAACATGACTTAGTGGTCCCCTAATACTGTATCTGAAGTCTCTTTTATATAGACCTTAGTGGTCCCCTAATACTGTATCTGAAGTCTCTTTTATATAGACCTTAGTGGTCCCCTAATACTGTATCTGAAGTCTCTTTTATATAGACCTTAGTGGTCCCCTAATACTGTATCTGAAGTCTCTTTTATGTAGACCTTAGTGGTCCCCTAATACTGTATCTGAAGTCTCTTTTATGTAGACCTTAGTGGTCCCCTAATACTGTATCTGAAGTCTCTTTATATAGACCTTAGTGGTCCCCTAATACTGTATGTATTGTAAGGTAAGTACTGTAAGTGCTAACTTTAAATAAAACAAAGTGGTGGAGCGAGCTAGAGAGAGAACAACCTGCAAGGTCCCTGTATAGGGAGCACTCGGTCAGATCACATAACTGTCTGTGCGCGACTCCATTTTTTCTTGTTGTTATGGAAACGACAGGTCTGGCTACTCTGCTTGTCATCAATCGGCTGTCAAAAAAATGCTCGACGTGGGGCGTTTTTTTTAAAAGAAATTCAGAAAACACTTTTTCTGTCCTGAGCTGCACAAAAAGACGCTGGCGTTAAAAAAATTTAAAAAAAGACACAAGTGTGAGCATAGCCTGAGGTGTTTGATGAGCACACGCCCAGACCTGCACACCGTAACCATGGCTGCACATGCACAGTTCACCCGTCTCTCTGTTCCACAGCGTCCTTTCTGCTCTGACCACCTTGTCTTTGTCTTCTGTCCTCCATCAGACCCTTTGTGTGTCCACGTCTCGACAGACTGAAGACTGCAGCCAAGGCTGAACGAGAACCCTTCACCAGCTGATTCTTATTAAAGCCAACTGGAAACACACTCGCCCTCTATCAGCTGTGTTTTCAGATGACACCGTTTGTATATGAATAAAAAAATGGAATTATCCTTTTGCTCTGTGAATTTATTCCGTTTATTTCCCATATTTGACATTTATCCCACTTTTACAGTATATGCAACTTCAAGGCAGGGCTGTAGGACTCGAGTCCGGTCTTGGACTCGAGTCCGGACTCAAGACCGTTTTTCTATGGTCTCGGACTTGTCTCGGATTCACTAGTATTTGGACTCTGACTTGTCTCGGTCTCGGCCACTGGTCTTGTCCAATGTGACTTTTGGTCTGGACCGAATCCAGGTGTCTTTATTATGTTGATAATATGTTGATAATAATATTGGAGGGAAAGTGAAACCCAAAATGATTGTCTCGATACTGTTGTGTCGGACTCGAACCTCTTTGGACTCGGTCTTGACTCGGACTGGAAAAAGGGACAAAAACATCGATTAAAAGCGTCAACAAAGTGTTTTTCAATTTTGACGGGAAGACAACACAAGGGTTAAATGTAATTTGTTCCATGGTTTGAATCTTCTCCATTTTCAGCTGTGGATGAATGGACATGATTATAGTTCCAAAGCACAGATCCTGATCTTTGCTTTAGAACTATAGATATTTCATATAGACCTTAGTGGTCCCTAATACTGGATCTGAAGTCTCTTTTATATAGACCTTAGTGGTCCCTAATACTGTATCTGGAGTCTCTTTTATATAGACCTTAGTGGTCCCTAATACTGTATCTGAAGTCTCTTTATATAGACCTTAGTGGTCCCCTAATACTGTATCTGAAGTCTCTTTTATATAGACCTTAGTGGTCCCCTAATACTGTATCTGAAGTCTCTTTATATAGACCTTAGTGGTCCCCTAATACTGTATCTGAAGTCTCTTTTATATAGACCTTAGTGGTCCCCTAATACTGTATCTGAAGTCTCTTTATATAGACCTTAGTGGTCCCTAATACTGTATCTGAAGTCTCTTTATATAGACCTTAGTGGTCCCTAATACTGTATCTGAAGTCTCTTTTATATAGACCTTAGTGGTCCCTAATACTGTATCTGAAGTCTTTTATATAGACCTTAGTGGTCCCTAATACTGTATCTGAAGTCTTTTATATAGACCTTAGTGGTCCCCTAATACTGTATTAAAAAGTGTCTTTTAATCTTAATTTATTTTAATCTTTTTGCGTAAAGCACTTTCAATTTCCCTGTTACAAATAAAGCTGCCTCGCCTTCAGCTGTTCTAAGTAAAGGAACAAAAATATTCATATTATTTATTCAGACCAAGCGAGAGAGAGAGAGAGAGAGAGAGAGCAAAACCAGAACCAGGACGCCCCAACTCAGAGTAACTTCCTGTCTCTGTGTCCTGTGCTGTTGTCCCCGGCCAGGCGTCTTTAGGAGACTAGCAGCAGGTCCTGAGTGGGTTGATTCCAACGTGACCCCAGATTAGGAGCGATTCTGTCGCCCCATAGTCACCAAAGTATATACCAAAGTGTATTGGACCTGGTCTTCACAAGCCACGTACTGTATGTCCAGAACATTCTCACACTAAAATGGCATTTTACAGACGGACACATCAGGAGAAAATGTCTCTCGCGAGATTTGGCAACACAGAGACGCTAACGCCCGCTAACGTTCATGAACGCCCTAAAGAAACTCCTCTCCGTGATGCAGAATATGTCTTGTAGCTGTGTACATATCTAACGTTAGCAAAAGAACATATTAATAAGTTATTTAAATAGAACTTTTCATCCATCCACGCGACGTTCATACACGTTCAAAACGAGGCCCCGCCCCTTTAGGGCATACCATTGAAATGCATCTTCATTATAGAGGATCTTTGGAGAGTTACTGTTCCTGCCAGTTTGTACGATTCAGAATATCAGGACGTCAATAGACGGCTGACCCACAGTGACGAGCTTCCCAAACATTATCTAGTCAACAATTAAAATGTTCTGAAACGCTGCACACATGAACTGAGCCTGTGACCTTATGTGCAGGGTCAGTGAACCATTCATGATATGATTTCATCTTGATAAAGTTAAAGTAAGCTTGTTGTGTCTGAAGGTTAAAGCCAAACTGTCCGCATTTCATTGGACAGGTTTCCGTGTTCTTCATCCCCATCTGTTGCTCTGCAGGAGCCGAGCCAGAGTTCAGCTAGAGGTCACACCTCTAGCTGCAAGGTCAAACCCATCTGCAGCAGGCCGAGCCCGGCCGAGCGGAGCAGCAATCTGGCCTCGGCATTCAAATTCAAAGAGATATTTCCAAATTAAAAGAGATGTTTTTACTGCTTTCTACAGCTCTAAAGGCTGCACTGGTTCTACGTTATGTTTTTAAAAAAAAAATCAATGGAGGCCTTTTCCCCTTTCTTAACCCTCATGTTGTCGTCGCGTCAAATTTGACCCGTTTTCTGTTTTTTTAATCACAAAAAATGGGCCTTTGAAACAAGCGCTGAACATGTCAACATTAGAAATATCAAATAACATTTAAAAAAGCACCCACGACATTGAAAAAGTGACAAAAATGTCAGAAAAAGTGATAACAGTGTCGAAAAAGAACTTTTTTTTCATGGTTGACGGGAAGGGAACACGAGGGTTAAAGGACATTTTTCATGGAAATAAGTCCGCAACAGGAGGAAATAGTGCGTTTGTTGAGGACTATTTTTAGCAGCGGATTAATCCACGTTTGGTGCGTTTTCAGTGAGTATTTGTGTCAGCAGGAGGGGGTGTGGGGGACTGTAGGTGTGTCCCATCACTCTTTATGCTGTTCCAATGCACTTAAAGGTAATAAACATGTGTATACCAAAACAATTGTCAATGCAACACCTTTCTGGGAGAAATGGTGCATTTTCTGGAAAAGTTCCAGGGGTGCCAATAATTTCGTCCATGACTGTATGTTGTATAAAATAAAGTTGCTTATTAAAACTGGGCCTACAGTAACGTGTAGGGTGGCCCGAAGCCTTTCTACATATATTCCTTGCATAGAAAACTAAGCTATACAAAGAATCATTGTTGGCATGATTTAATTAATGATCTTTCAATGTTAAACATACATGTGGCTCATTGAATTGTTACCTTAGTGACAACCTCACCTAGAGATCAGTAGGCCTAGCATTATATTTGCTAATAATATGTTGGATTCATGTTAAGCCATTTTAAGTCTTGAAAAAAACTGTACAAATGTACAATCATTTTTGAGGCCCTCCTGCAGGGACTGAGGACCCCTAAGGGTCCCAGACCCCATGTTGAAGATCTCTGCTGTAGGAAAACAACTCTTATGAGTTTATAATATTATGAATTAACATTATCTGAAGATCTGATGGAGAGTCCACACACTCTGCTGTGAACTCTGCACAGCAGCTTGGGTTGTCTTTCTGTCATCCATGCAATTTTTTAGTTTTTCTAGGCCAAAATTTCCAATGAATCTTGTTTTTTAAATGTTTTTTCAACACTTTTGTCACTCTTCCCGATGCTTTTCTTGAAGTTTTTCTTGTTTTTTGCAACATTTTATGAATGTTTTGTTGTTCAAATGCTGTAAAATTTAATTTAAAAAGAAAAACAAATTTCTCATATAGAAACATTTGGGGGATAAAAATAAGTTAAATTTGACCCGAGGGCAACAGGAGGGTTAAAATCCATGTATCTGCAATTATTTAATCAATGTAATCTTTATCATAGAACAATGAATACAAGACCCTGATTGGCTGCAGGACTTTTGTGATTGATTTACTGATTTGGAAGTAATCAATGTGGGTTTGACAAAGATAGAAGGAAGTGCTTTGTGAGTCTGTTCATTTCCTCTTGTTGGTATAAAGAGGAAGGAAACTGAGTGCAGTAACGGAGGAAACTGCGATATTGCGAACACAACATCTTGTAACATTGGTTCAGAATCCTTGTGAATTCCCCAGCGTCTGCAGCTTTTCCATCCCCTGCAGCAGCTGTTCGACTGATTTATTCCTCCTCTATGAAGGTGACAGTCGTTGTCGTACAGCTCTGTTCTCGTTGATGTGTTCATCATCGTGTAATCACCAGATGTAAGTTGCACGGGGAGAGAAGAAGAGAGAGAAGGAGAGAAAATTGCATTGACAGCATTGCTAATTAACCCTTGACTAAGCTCCTTCTTTGGGAACAACCCGATGGACCCACAGCCCGATGGACCCACATCCCTATGGTCCCACAACCCTATGGTCCCACAGCCCAATGGTCCCACAGCCCAATGGTCCCACAGCCCTGTGGTCCCACAGCCCAATGGTCCCTTAGTCCTATGTTCCCACAGCCCTATGGTTCCACAGCCCGATGTACCCACAGCCCAATGGTCCCACATCCCTATGGACCAACAGCCCAACGGTCCCACAGCCCTATGGTCCCACAGCCCTATGGTCCCACAGCCCAATGGTCCCACAGCCCAATGGTCCCTCAGTCCTATGTTCCCACAACCCTATGGTCCCACAGCCCAATGGTCCCACAACCCTATGGTCCCACAGCCCAATGGTCCCACAACCCTATGGTCCCACAGCCCTATGGTCCCACAGCCCTATGTCCCCACAGCCCAATGGTCCCAAACCCCAATGTTCCCACAGCCCAGTGGGACTCACAGCCCAATGGTCCCTCAGTCCTATGTTCCCACAACCTTATGTCCCCACAGCCCAATGGTCCCACATCCCTATGGACCCAAAGCCCTATGTCCCCACAGCCCAATGGTCCCACAGCCCTATGTCCCCACAGCCCAATGGTCCCAAACCCCAATGGTCCCACAGTCCTATGTTCCCACAGCCCAATGGTCCCACATCCCAATGTCCCCACAGCCCAATGGTCCCACATCCCTATGGACCCAAAGCCCTATGTCCCCACATCCCTATGGACCCACAGCCCTATGTCCCCACAGCCCAATGGTCCCACAGCCCTATGTCCCCACAGCCCAATGGTCCCAAACTCCAATGTTCCCACAGCCCAATGGTCCCACAGTCCTATGTTCCCACAACCTTATGGTCCCACAGCCCAATGTTCCTACAGCCCAATGTTTCCACAGCCCAATGGTCCCACAGCCCAATGGTCCCACATCCCTATGGACCCAAAGCCCAACGGTCCCACAGCACAATGGTCCCACAGCCCAATGTCCCCACAGCCCAATCGTCCCTCAGCCCAATGGTCCCACAACCCTGTGGTCCCACAGCACAAAAGTAGCGTAATGTATGAATAAAATAGTAAATAAATGTCTAAAATGAAATTTTGCAATGTTGCTTTTTGAGTAGGAGTGTCAAACATCAGTTGGACTCGTCCGAGGGTTAACTTGAGCTCTGAACTCTGTGTCATGACAAGCGTTTGGCCCCCTGCAGCACCTCAGTGTGACGAAGTGTGTCTTACGTTAGTGTTCACTGATTGAGTCTTGACCTAATTATATTAAGTGGCTCCACTGAAGGCCTGCTCTTGACAATTTCATTAGAATAGCACATGACTTTACAGGACTACACAACTGTAGTCCATAGTGTAGCACAGGGATGTACGTAGATCCAAAGAAAACATGAGTATTTGATTTAACCTTAGATAAAGTTTCAGTCAGATGTCATTTCTGAGTATTACCAGAGACGGTTTAGAACCGAGATGCCCCAACTCGGAGTAGTTTCCTGTCTCTGAGTCACGTGCCCCCCCCCCACGGCCACGGCTCTTTAGGAGACTAGCTGCAGTGTGTTTATTCCAATGGGAGATGTGAACGTGAATACAGATTATGAGTGATTTTTTTGCCCCGTAGTCATCAAAGTAGATATCGGACCCATTCTCCACAAGCCACATATCTCCAGAACATTGTGACACTTTGACACACTTAGTTTGAGACCTGTTTTCTCTCTCAGTAACAAACTCTCGTGAGATCTGGCTACACAGATACGCTAACGTCAGCTAACGTTCACGAACGCTCTGATAAAACTAATCTCTGTGATGCTGAATATGTCTTTTAGCTGGGTAAATATCTAACGTTAGCAAAAGAACATAATATGTAATTTAAATAGAACTTTTCATCCATCCTCACGACGTTTGCTGCACGTTCAGATGAATACCAAAGAGGTAAAAAGAAAAGTAAGGAGCTCATTGTAGCCTGATGTAGCGGAGGAAGACCGCTCCTTCTTCACCAATCTACTTGAGTAAAAGTACAGTGATTTAAAACTACTCCTAGAAGTATAATACTTTCAAAAACTTACTCAAGTAAATGTGACTCGTTACTACACACCTGGTTACGGTGTTTACACATAGGCGTTGATGTTGGTGGGATGGGGGGGGGGGGTTCGCGTACCTTTCAGATTTCCTCATGAGTCATGTTGTACACACCACTTTTTTTTTAAAACCTCTGGCTCAATTTATTAACCCTTGTGTTGTCTTCCCGTCAAAATTGAAAATCAACACTTTTTATCGATGTTTCTAACCTTTTGACGTTTTCAACACTACGTAACACTAACTTATTAACTTTAGTTTCAGTTATTTTTGGAATTTATGTTCAATAAACCTCATTTATAGGAAATTATACCTATTGTTTGAGTTAGAAAAGCAGAAATTAGGAATTATTGAGACTAAAATTAAAGGAATGGATGTTGATGATAATCACAGACTGGAATATGTCAACTTTTACTCTCAATACTATTTCAAAAACACTTCAATTTGGTTTCAAATGCTATAAAATTGAATAAGACGCCCCAAAATTAATGAAAGTAGAGATTTGTACTTGGCAAAGAGCGTTGTGTGGAATCAATCATGTTATTTTGGGGAATTAAAAAGAACATTGATATAGGACAACGGGTCAAATTGTGTGCGTCTGGTTAACCCTTGTGTTGTCCTCCCGAGTCTAAAACAGACCAAATTTGACATTTTTGTCCCTTTTTCAGACTTTTTTTTTACGTACTACCACTAGTTTTACACTACTTTTTGGAATTCATGGTCAATAGCCCTCATTTATATAGAATTATACCTAATATTTGAGTTAAAAAAGCAGAAATTATGAATTATTTTGACTAAGAGTTAGGATCAGAGGAATGAAACGATCAGTTGTATTTATAAAGAGCGTTGTAAGGAATCCATTTTTTGTGGTAATTTGGTTAAAACGAATATTTCATATATATAAAATATAAATATTTCAGATATACACTTAGATATAGTTTTTAAAGGGGTCAAATTTGACCTGAGGACACCAGGAGGGTTAAATGCATGTGTGTAATCTTTATTCCTTTAATGATCATTGTGTAGTTATATGAAGACTGACTGAAGCAGCCAGCTGTCATTAGGAGCTGAAGAACAGCTGCACATTAGGTATGTCGCATCAGTAGGAGACCTTCTCTGTGATTACATCTCTGCACACGGAGCCAAAATGATGTATCCTGAGCCTGATTGTCCTCTCTTGTAATTGCGGTATGAGTCACAGTAATAGCCCGCGTCACAGAGCTGGTGTGTAGCTCACTTTCTGATCCCTCTTAGATTGACTTCTGCGATTAAACAAACTGTCGCCGGTTAACGACTTAAATAAATATAAATCCTGTTTATGTTCCCTGAGTCCTGTTGGTGAAATGGATGAGGGGAGGTAAATCAAATTAAAACCAAGCAGTTAATAATTGATGTGTCTGCTATGTGTCGGTCCATAGAGCCGTCCAGGGAGCTTGTGTTTGTGTGAGGCAAACAAATGTCCTATGGCTTTCCTGTTGTGTGTTATCAGACTGCTGCAGGCCGGCGTAGCCAAGTACGGCTTGTTTGGCAATAATAACAATAGGGAAGCTATAGAGGGTCCCCACTTTAGCAAATCTCCCCCGCCTCAGGGCGTCTTACACTGACAGCAGAGCATACACCACAAAAAAGCCACCATATACACCACAAAAAACATTTATACACCACCACAAAAGCCATATCTTCAAAACAAAAGCCATATTTACACCACAAAAGCCATATTTACACCACAAAAGTCATATGTTCATCACAAAAGCCATATATACACCACAAAAAACATATATACACCACAAAAAACATATATTCACAGCAAAAGCCATATATACACCGCAAAAGTCATACATACGCCACAAAAGCCATATATACACCACAAAAGCCATATATACGCCACAAAAGCCATATATTCTCCGCAAAAGTCATACATACGCCACAAAAGCCATATATACACCCCAAAAGCCATATATACGCCACAAAAGCCATATATTCTCCGCAAAAGTCATACATACGCCACAAAAGCCATATATACACCACAAAAGCCATATATACACCCCAAAAGCCATATATACGCCACAAAAGCCATATATACGCCACAAAAGCCATATATACACCACAAAAGCCATATATACACCACAAAAGCCATATATACACCCCAAAAGCCATATATACGCCACAAAAGCCATATATACACCACAAAAGCCATATATACACCACAAAAGCCATATATACACCCCAAAAGCCATATATACGCCACAAAAGCCATATATACGCCACAAAAGCCATATATACGTACAGCCACGGTTTGTGTGTGGGATAAGGGAAGTCAATGCATTGTGTTTCTGTACCAGAGCCAACATAAGAGGGTTTGTTGATTAATTTTATGTCAAGACAAGCCACTGATAGGAGCAGAGCTCAGTGTGTAAATTGTCCTGCTCAGTGACCTAAAATATTGTCCCCAGCAGCCTTTGTGGACTTGTCATTGTGTAGAAGATACTTTGTTCAAAGTTAGTGGTGTGTAAGTAGGTAAGTGTGAACAATAGAAAGAGTGGGTGCATGTGGTTGATGTTGTTTTCCTGCTTGTCAGCTATAATGCTGGTTAACCTCGTCTTTTTACAGCTTCTACATCGTCCATGTCTCCTAGAAACTACACTGATATGGGACTTAGTTGTTTGGCCAATTACATGTGTAGGTTTTCTAACTGGTTACGCAACAAAAGAACTTAAATTAAAAGGAGAAGGCTTTTGTAAATCTGTACTCGCCATAATGACAACAAATTAAGAGTAAAGCCAACATCTTGTTAGTCTGTCTCTTAATACTTTCTGACTTCCTCTCTGTGACTCCAAGCCCATTGGTTTGCCACCATTTACTGTTAATATTAATGGACATAGCATCTGGTTCGGTGAAGTGATGCAAATGCGGTGCCTTAAACCTGCTTTCCATCTGAATTCCTGCAGAGGGGGACTCCTTAAACCTGCTTTCCATCTGAATTCCTGCAGGGGGGGACTCCTTAAACCTGCTTTCCATCTGAATTCCTGCAGGGGGAGACTCCTTAAACCTGCTTTCTATCTGAATTCCTGCAGGGGGGGACTCCTTAAACCTGCTTTCTATCTGAATTCCTGCAGGGGGGGACTCCTTAAACCTGCTTTCTATCTGAATTCCTGCAGGGGGAGACTTCTTAAACCTGCTTTCTATCTGAATTCCTGCAGGGGGACTCCTTAAACCTGCTTTCCATCTGAATTCCTGCAGGGGGAGACTCCTTAAACCTGCTTTCTATCTGAATTCCTGCAGGGGGACTCCTTAAACCTGCTTTCTATCTGAATTCCTGCAGGGGGGGACTCCTTAAACCTGCTTTCTATCTGAATTCCTGCAGGGGGAGACTTCTTAAACCTGCTTTCCATCTGAATTCCTGCAGGGGGGGACTCCTTAAACCTGCATTCCATCTGAATTCCTGCAGGGGGAGACTCCTTAAACCTGCTTTCCATCTGAATTCCTGCAGGGGGAAACTCCTTAAACCTGCTTTCTATCTGAATTCCTGCAGGGGGAGACTCCCTAAACCTGCTTTCTATCGGAATTCCTGCAGGGGGAGACTCCTTAAACCTGCTTTCTATCTGAATTCCTGCAGGGGGAGACTCCTTAAACCTGCTTTCTATCTGATCTCCAGCAGGGGGAGACTCCTTAAACCTGCTTTCTATCTGAATTCCTGCAGGGGGAGACTCCTTAAACCTGCTTTCTATCGGAATTCCTGCAGGGGGAAAACCATCTTCTGTTTGTAATGACAAGTTTATTTCATGGATTTCACTAATTTCAGTATGACAGTTAGTGACTCACATCTGCACTCGACTCACATACGGAGGCTCCGTATCTTCTCCGACGGGAACACAAGCATGTAGTCCACCGTTGTAGTTATGAGATGTCGTCGCGGGGTAAGAGGTCAAAGGCTAGAGGTCGAGGGGTGTGGCGATGACGTCATCGATACGCAAGTATGCGGCTTCGCCGTCCAAACGAAGCAGCAAGGGCACCCCGGGACCAGGTTTTTAAAAAGTGCGTCTTCAGGCAGTGCTTTTAACGGATTAATTTGGACGATTGGCCGAAACAAAACTTTACCACAAAAATATCGAATCATGCTTTAGAAAACCCAATCTAACATGTTGTCAGTGAACATTTAGCAGAAATGTGAGCACACTAATGGTTGAAAATTAGCAGAACAAAAGCATTGCAATCCTAATTGAGCTCTTCTTTGTAACTGACGGCTATTTCCCTTTTGTTGATCCCTGCTTGCAAATCTTTCCTTTGTCCACCTTTGAGTTCTCTGCTGCGCCACTCAGCCTGTTTGCGGTGTAATGACTATAAACCCTTAATGTTTTCAGCTTGTTTCTTCTTTCTTCTCTGTGTCTTTGTCCCAAAAAGTTGTTAAAAGCAAACTTCTCGTGTGACCTCTGCACCTGTGCCATGCAGCAGTGTGAAACAGAGACTGCGGAGGCTCATCCCTCCTCACATGTAACTGTGAAGAAAACACAACAGCAGTGTGAGAACCAGAAGCGACGGGAGGAAAGTAGAGAGATAAAAGAGATGAGATTGGGGGGTGAGATGGAAGAAGGGGGGAGGGATTAGACAGAGGGAGAATGAGGATGGATGGCACAGCGAGTGAGCTGGATGGGGGGAGGGATCTCTGTCAGAAATAATGATATCTCTCCTTCAGAGGCTGTTGTCTAATCATTTTACTCTTTGCTTATCAGAGATAGAGGAGACAGCGCTCTGCTATGTTGGCAGACAGCCACCCAGCTAACACACACACACACACACACACACACACACACACACACGCACACACACACACACACACGCTGCAAATCATTCATATTCATGTGGACAATGATCCTGCTTAGTCTCAGGATGACAAACATGGACGCGCGTTAGATATTACACCGATGACGGACTGCTGTACATCGTGACGAGCCGTCAGAATCATTTGCTCTTCAACTTTTAAGATTCATACTTTAATTTCGCAAACTTTGCATTCTTAAAGTGCCCGTACTATTTCTGGGATTTGGGGGGTTATTTTGTGTCTCTGGTGCTTCCATACGCATACACACTTGGAGAAAAAAACTATCCACGTGGGTTTTGAGTGAGATCCGGTTTCTGAGTGTCCTCTGATCCGGTTTCTGAGTGTCCTCTGATCTGGTTTCTGAATGTCCTCGGTCTTCAGTCTCCGGGTGAGCTGTCCAACATCTGCACGGCTTTCTACGTCACTAGAGACGAGGTGGCTAACCGTAGCATGCTAGCTTGTTCTCAATGGAAAACACTGCTCCAACAGCCACTAGTGGCTGGGAGGAGGCCTTGGGGAAGACCCAGGACAAGGTGGAGGGACGCCCAGCTGGGTGGAGGCCTCTAGGACGACCCAGGACTAGGTGGAGGGACGCCCAGCTGGGTGGAGGCCTCTAGGACGACCCAGGACTAGGTGGAGGGACGCCCAGCTGGGTGGAGGCCTCTAGGACGACCCAGGACTAGGTGGAGGGACGCCCACCTGGGAGGAGGCCTTGGGGAAGACCCAGGACAAGGTGGAGGGATGCCCAGCTGGGTGGAGGCCTCTAGGACGACCCAGGACTAGGTTGAGGGACGCGCAGCTGGGTGGAGGCCTCTAGGACGACCCAGGACTAGGTGGAGGGACGTCCACCTGCGAGGAGACCTTGGGGAAGATCCAGGACTAGGTGGAGAGAGGTCCAGCTGGGAGGAGACCTTGGGGAAGACCCAGGACTAGGTGGAGGGATTATATCTCCAACCTGGCCTGGGAACGCCCTGGGATCCCCCAGTCAGAGCTAGTTGAAGCTCGGGAAAGGGAAGTTTGGGTTCCCCTGCTGGAGCTGCTCCCCCCAAGACCCGATACCGGATAAAAGGACAAAGATGGATGTCAGGCCAGGCTGGCCTAGGACACAACGGGCTCGGGTAGAGTCGGGCTTGATTTTTTTGGACCCGATCTAAGCTTTACTTATGGTGTATTTTTGTATGTTCGGGCCAAAGGGAGACACCAAATATCTCTTTTGGGTCTTCAGCTGAAAAGGTTTGGGAACCCCTGGTCATCCTAACAAAATATGTAAATTACATATTCGGTTGCTCTAATTGAATCCTTTTCACAACACTGGCTGTATAAAGAAAACTTTCCTAACGATCCCAATGTAAGTAATGAGGGGAAGAATCCACAGTCTTTCAATTGTGCAAAAATACTTTTATGGATTAGCTCGAGCAAATATGAAATGAGGCCTCAGCAGTTGGTGTTTGTCAGATAAAATAAATCTTTTTTAAACCGGTTTAGACAGGAGGAAAGATAACAGCAGCCAGTACTGAATTTCTTTCAACATACACACGGATATGTGCAAATTGTTTTCAGACAGACTTGAAAATGGGGAGATATGTTGAATACATGGAGAATTGTCAAGTCTGGATGTAGTTTCTGGGATGCTGGACTGCACAGAACAGAGTTTAGCTGATCTTTTGTGGCCTGAAACCATGATTTACTGTATCACTGCAATGTCTGTCCGTAATGCAGCTCTGCAGCTGAATATCTAGCAGTGGAATCTAATCCCTGCCGAATGCTTACCGGCCCTTTGCAACCTTCTACATGGACGCCAACACACAGCAAATGCTGTTTTTGTGCACAAGTCAGGTCCTGTGGTTGGATTCTCTCAATTTCTCATATTTACGCTCGTTTTCCCCCCGTCAGCCTGTCTGGATGTGTCAGCAGCTCAGAGTAACAAGTGAAAAACCGTACGCCAGACGGCACAACTAATGAGGCAAGTGTGTTGCTTCGGAAAAGCCAACCCTGA
>JABXJD010000552.1:37500-120000 GCA_013375575.1 Percina caprodes | reverse complement strand
AATAAATTCTCAGGCTTACTTGTGCCTGCTGTCTTCTCTGACATACATCTTCTGATGACTAATAATAATAATGACATCATCAAATGAATTCATAGCCAATCAATCAAGCTGCATGGCAGCGTCAATCCACTTCCTGTAGTGGTCATCTTTTATCAGTGGTTCACTCCCCAGCTTTGGATTGCAGTAGATTGCTACGGTGAAATACAGCTACTTAAACAGATTACCGGCTCGGGATGAGATGGCTCGTAAGTCAGCCCTCCTCTTCTTCCTCCACCCTACAAACCTCCCCTCATCCCCTCATCCCCTCATCCCCTCATCCCCTCATCCTCTCATCCCCTCATCCTCTCATCCCCCCAGTAAATCTGCACTACTTGGGACAACGTTATTTTGCCCCCTTATCTCTCTCTCTCTCCCTCTCTCTCTGTCTCTCTCCATCTTATGTAAGTGTGTCCTGGTCTTACTGCAGCCCACAGACACACACACACACACACACACACACACACACACACACACACACACACACACACACACACACGCTTTCTCTGTGCAAAAGTTTCATTACCACTGAGGTCAGGTCTGTGAGTGAGGGGGCACGCAGAGAGAGAGAGAGGGAGAGAGGGAGAGGGAGAGAGGGAGAGAAAATGCTGTTTGTTCAGTTATAGGTTTGTCATAGTGCTTTATATATATATATATATATATATATATATATATATATATATACAGGTATCTTTCTTTTACATGTATCTATCTAATAGTATAGATACTGTATTTAACATCCGTCCTCCTAATATTATGTTGATGTTCATATAACATGATTATTGTGTTCTGTCCAAATATTTTGGACAAATTGTTTGAATTTAATTGAGAGAGAGAGAGCGAGAGAGAGAGCGAGAGAGAGAGAGATAGAGAGAGAGAGAGAGAGAGAGAGAGAGAGAGAGAGAGAGAGAAGAGTCCGCGGAGGAGAGGACAGATCGGAGGCAGAAAGCAGGAGGCTGCAGAACTGACTGCAGATCAGCCACAACAGACAGTCTTCTGTTCACTTTCTCCCCCAGAGTAATCCAGTCCCTCCAGCCCGCCTCCGGCACTCCCCGGGCCGGTGTTTTTTGTCGCCATGCCGCCGGCAGCCTGCTCGGTCGGATACCGACTCCGCGTCACCGTGTCCGCGGCGCTGTGGATCGGGCTGCTGTGGAGCCGCGTCTCCGCGGGAGGTACGGTCTCTTTTACCATCTGATATCTGTAACCCTCTCTGCATGTTTTTACACTTCCAATCTCCAGATCACTCTGTCCTCTCCGTGTTGGCTTCCGTCCAATCACAACGACAGCAGCGGCAGCGCGAGCGCACTGTTTTTCTTTTCTTCTTTTTTCTCTCTTTTCTCTTATAAACGCTGCAAAAACAACTCGTCTTTCTGGGCATCCCTGCTGCATGGCTTGTTTGGAGATCTCCTCCCGCGACTCGTAGGAGGACACACACACACACACACACACACACACACACACACACACACGCACACACACAGACACACACAGGCTTTGAAGTCTTGAAATAAACGCTGTTGCGGGCTATTTGCTATCAGTCCAGGCTGCACACACATCCTGTGCACCGGAGCCCACTCGTGTGCGTGGGAGCCTCGATCGTAAAGCGTGAATGAGAGAGAGAGAGAGAGAGAGAGAGAGAGAGAGAGAGAGAGATACCTGTCCTCCAGCTCTTCAGTTTGACTGATTGTCACGCACAAAGTGGGAGACAGAGCGGATTGCATCAATTTGAGCATCAGCAGTGAGAAGTGAGGAGAGGAAAGTTGTTGTTTGGAGCATGCACACAGTCGGGGGATGCTGCGCATGTTTCGACGTACTTCTGTCTGTTTTTTTGTCCCACTTTGTAATATTAGCTCTGAGTAAATGGATTTATTATTGGTTAATGGCTTATTTAGGCTACCAATGCTTTTGATCTTTCCTTCCTCATTACCTTTCCTCCTCCTTTCCTTCCTTCCTTCCTTCTTTCCTTCCTTGCTTTCCTCCTTAAGTATTTCTTGATGTTTTTGGTCAAGGTGTATGATGATGTTTCTGATTGCTATTGTTTAATTATCAAATTCCCTTTTTATATTCCATTTCCATCAAATTGAGTTTTAGTTTGCAGGTTTTTTTTGTTTTCTATATTTAAAAAAATAAATCATAAATAATAATTGTCTGAGTTTTGGTGACGAAGTAAAGCACTGTAGTTGGTATGTATTCCACGTACACATGGCTGTCAGCATCACATTGGCTGCTGCTGGATAAGAGTGTTGAGGAGGTCGGGGCGAGGGGGATGTTTGGCTCCTAAAACACAGGGCTTTCCAGCCGGGGAGACGAGTACACAATTTTCAGGCTCATGATTGTATTTTAAGGTTGTACCAGAATAGGTTTATGTTAATTTTCAAAAAATACCATATTTTTTATTTTTGTTCTGCACATTGCTGCAGCTCCTCTTTTCACCCTATGTGCTGAGCTCTGTTTTAGCCACAGAGTGAGCAGTACCTAAGTGAGGACTACTAGCCAGTCAGAACAGAGTATGAGGGCCCTCACAGTACCTAGGTAAGGACTACTAGCCAGTCAGAAGCAGAGTATGAGGGCCCTGACAGTACCTAGGTAAGGACTACTAGCCAGTCAGAAGCAGAGTCTGAGGGCCCTGACAGTACCTAGGTAAGGACTACTAGCCAGTCAGAAGCAGAGTATGTGGGCCCTGACAGTACCTAGGTAAGGACTACTAGCCAGTCAGAAGCAGAGTCTGAGGGCCCTGACAGTACCTAGGTAAGGACTACTAGCCAGTCAGAAGCAGAGTCTGAGGGCGTGCCCTGACAGTACCTAGGTAAGGACTACTAGCCAGTCAGAAGCAGAGTATGAGGGCGTGCCCTGATAGTACCTAGGTAAGGACTACTAGCCAGTCAGAAGCAGAGTCTGAGGGCCCTGACAGTACCTAGGTAAGGACTACTAGCCAGTCAGAAGCAGAGTATGAGGGTGTGTTCTGACAGTACCTAGGTAAGGACTACTAGCCAGTCAGAAGCAGAGTATGAGGGCCCTGACAGTACCTAGGTAAGGACTACTAGCCAGTCAGAAGCAGAGTCTGAGGGCCCTGACAGTACCTAGGTAAGGACTACTAGCCAGTCAGAAGCAGAGTATGTGGGCCCTGACAGTACCTAGGTAAGGACTACTAGCCAGTCAGAAGCAGAGTCTGAGGGCCCTGACAGTACCTAGGTAAGGACTACTAGCCAGTCAGAAGCAGAGTCTGAGGGCGTGCCCTGACAGTACCTAGGTAAGGACTACTAGCCAGTCAGAAGCAGAGTATGAGGGCGTGCCCTGATAGTACCTAGGTAAGGACTACTAGCCAGTCAGAAGCAGAGTCTGAGGGCCCTGACAGTACCTAGGTAAGGACTACTAGCCAGTCAGAAGCAGAGTATGAGGGTGTGTTCTGACAGTACCTAGGTAAGGACTACTAGCCAGTCAGAAGCAGAGTATGAGGACGTGCCCTGACAGAACCTAGGTAAGGACTACTAGCCAGTCAGAAGCAGAGTATGAGGGCGTGCCCTGACAGTACCTAGGTAAGGACTACTAGCCAGTCAGAAGCAGAGTATGAGGGCGTGTCCTGACAGTACCTAGGTAAGGACTACTAGCCAGTCAGAAGCAGAGTCTGAGGGCGTGCCCTGACAGTACCTAGGTAGGTGTCCAGTAGAGATGCTCCAATACCATTCTTTGCTTCCCGATACCGATTCTGATACCTGAAATTGCGTATTGGCCGCTACCAAGTACTGATCCGATACCAGTGTTTCATATATTTTATTATGTTTTAACAGCTGTGTACTACTATCCCTGTAGGGATGTGATATGACTTTGTTTTTATCATCCAGTTTGACAGTCAGTTATAACAGAAAAACAACATGACTAAACTACTTTAACGTATAATTTTTTTTTTAACGTGGTATCGGATCGGTGCGTAAACTCCAGTACTTCCCGATACCGATACCAGCATTTTAGGCAGAATTGGAGGCGAACATCTCTAGTGTCCGGTATGTTAACGTAATACATTAACAGTTATTCAACTATACAATAGCACACAGAACAACTAGCAGGGCGTGGAGGCGTAACTACCCCGTTGACAAGTCTCTCCCGGCAGCACGTTGTTTAAGCGCCCTTCTGTGGACTCGTTCCTCCAGCTCTGGCCATCTGTGGACTCGTTCCTCCAGCTCTGGCCATCTGTGGACTCGTTCCTCCAGCTCTGGCCATCTGTGGACTCGTTCCTCCAGCTCTGGCCATCTGTGGACTCGTTCCTCCAGCTCTGGCTATCTGGCTTTCAGCCCGCGATTAGCCGATTAGCTTCCTTTGTTTTCGTCATTGCCGTAAGAGTCACCTTTTTGCCAGTCCCTCACAAGTTTCTCACTCACTCCAAACTTTCTTTCTCCTGCTCGATTATAAGACGGTAATGTTTTCAGTATGAATTAACATTTAAAAACGTGAAATTATATGTATATATAATGTTTTTAAATGTATGTGACTTATACATAGAGATGTATAAGTCACACCTGACTATAAGTCGCAGGACCAGCCAAACTATGAAAAGAAGTGTGACTTATAGACCGGAAAATACGGTTTTTAGAATTCAATATCATTCTGGATTAACACAGGATGTGAAACATCTTCGTTTTGCAGCTGTGGTTTAATATTATTCTACAGTTTAAGGTCAGTGGTTCATAGAATAGTTTTAAAGAGGCCCGGGTGGGGAGGCCTTGGTGGAGAAAACAACATCACGCACCCCCGAAGCCGTTGACAATGGAAGCGGATGGCACACAAGTGGGGGCTGATTGCCTGTTGCCCGGCTGTGATCTGGTAAACTGTTTGCAGAGCACTCTTGTTGTCAACCAATAAGTGCCCGGCCATATTAAAGATAAGTATATTATTATTATCTCGGTGCAAAATCTTGATATCTCTCATCGCCTCATATGAGTCTTTTTGCAATTGATGTGAGCTGTTGTTCCAGGAGATTTCATCACTTTCGGCCCTTTGATTTTACTTTGAAAATCCAAGCTGACAGTTGGTTTCATGGCGCTTTTGACTGTCGGCGAGGACTCCTGTACACACACACACACACACACACACACACACACACGCGCACACACACACACACACACACACACACACACACACACACACTCACTCACTCACTCACTCGCCATATCATGCTCTGCATCACTGGTTTCATCTCACTGTCGGTGTCTGTGGTTAATGAGATCGCCCAGCAGAGATGTAATGTCTCAGAGAAAGCTTGTGATAGTGTTTGTTTATGTGTTAACCTGTGTGTGTGTGTGTGTGTGTGTGTGTGTGTGTGTGTGTGTGCGTGCATGTGCATGTGCGTGCGTGTTTATGAGTCAACCTGCGTGCCTGTATTTGTGTGTGCATGTGTGTTAATGCGCGGATTGTGCCTGTATACGGAGATAGGCTGGATCAGTGCGTGGTCTAATTTCTCGGGGTGAGAGTAATAATCTGCCAGAAAGACGGCTCGACTCGAGAGCTCCGACAGGGAAACAAACCCTGCTGCTGCAGTTCGTATCCAACACGGAGCCCTTATATATCGACCCACACTGGCTTTGTTTTGTTGTACAAAGTTTGCTATGGATGTGTTTCCGCTGAGTATAGATTCTCCTCTCTTCTCTTTGTCTCATAATTCTTTCACCTCTCATCACATCACCTCTCCTGGTTCCTCTTCCTGCCTTCAGTCCTCCGGTCCTCCTTCTTTCAGTGCCGTCTTATTACTTGTGAGTGAGAGGAGAGAAAAATGGAAGTGAGGGGGAGACGGAGGAGATTGTTTCTTATGGTTGAGTAACTCTGGCCTTATTATACAACTACATCCTCAGGCTGCTAACTTTTTTTGAGAACAAGCATCAGAAAGAGACGCAGAACGAGGGGAAATGAGGCTGAGGAGGAAAGAGACACGAGGCAAGTTTTGGAAAAGAAAAGCAGCAGAGGGCATAAAGTAGTTGTTCCATTAGTAAAAGTAAATGGACTGTAAAATATATATATAAAATATATATATTATTGGATTATAATTACAGATTTATGAATGTGTTCTTCACGTTTTGAAGCAGGACTTTTACTTGTAGTGCAGCGTTCAGTTATGATATGTCTACTTTTACTTACTGATGCAAAAATAATTCCTCTCAATCCGCACTTATTACCAAAAGCTCCAGACTCAGAAATGGCAGGAAAGCTCATTGTGGGACTGGCTCTAGTGGCTGTAATTATGCACCAAGAGACTTCAGATACAGTATTAGGGACCACCAAGGTCTATATAAAAGAGACTTCAGATACAGTATTAGGGACCACTAAGGTCTATATAAAAGAGACTTCAGATACAGTATTAGGGACCACTAAGGTCTATATAAAAGAGACTTCAGATACAGTATTAGGGACCACTAAGGCCTATATAAAGAGACTTCAGATACAGTATTAGGGGACCACTAAGGTCTATATAAAGAGACTTCAGATACAGTATTAGGGGACCACTAAGGTCTATATAAAAGAGACTTCAGATACAGTATTAGGGACCACTAAGGTCTATATAAAGAGACTTCAGATACAGTATTAGGGACCACTAAGGTCTATATAAAGAGACTTCAGATACAGTATTAGGGGACCACTAAGGTCTATATAAAAGAAACTTCAGATACAGTATTAGGGACCACTAAGGTCTATATAAAGAGACTTCAGATACAGTATTAGGGGGCCACTAAGGTCTATATAAAAGAGACTTCAGATACAGTATTAGGGACCACTAAGGTCTATATAAAGAGACTTCAGATACAGTATTAGGGGGCCACTAAGGTCTATATAAAAGAGACTTCAGATACAGTATTAGGGGACCACTAAGGTCTATATAAAAGAGACTTCAGATACAGTATTAGGCGTCCTTCCTTTGATAAGATGCAATTTCCCCATACATTTAGTCTGTTTGTGGGTTATCGTGTCTCTTTGCAGTTGTGTTGTGTCTCTTTTTCGTCCTTTGTGTTTTCTTAGAGTTTTTTTGGGTCTCTATATTCGTTTGCCGTCTCTTTGTAGTTGTGTTGTGTCTCTTGGTGGTCCTTTGTGTCTCATTTTCACATCATTTTGGACCCAAACTTGCTAAAGATGTCCAACAACAATCATTAGATCTGAGAAAAGACAGTAGTTAGTTACATTAATTTGGCTTAGGTGCTGCCCAAAACTGCTTCGGGTGCTGCACCTACACCTTACAATGGCAGCGAAAACCCTGAGTATCTGTTCATGTATCAGTATCCGTTAACATCGCTTTGAAATAGATCGTACACTTTTTCTACGAATGTTATTTGATGGGAACGTTCTGGCAGAATCAAATCAAACGTCATGTGAAGACAGTTTGCAGAGACGCAGCAGGAAGGAAGAAGGAAAGAGGTGCTTACGAGGCAGAACAAGCAGGAATCAGTAGAGACAGAAACAAGACGGAAAGTTGGAGGTGACCCCATTTTAATCAGCAGCGCTCCCTGCCCGCCGGCGGCGGCGCACAGGTGGGCTTAAAGAGGTTTAACCTTTCATTTCAAGGAGAGCTCCTCAGAATATGAGCGGCTGATTAGCATGATTACACAGATCACTGTGCTCTTAATGAAGAGCTAATGCTGTTTTCTGATGAAGAACATACACCTGCAGTCCAGGGTTTAAAGTATGTAGCCACAAGTATAGCGAATTGACTGTATATTGTCTATATGTTGCATGTAAGTGTAAAATAAAAGTTGGGACACACACACACACACACACACACACACACACACACACACAAAAACACATAACATTTCCCATGAGCAATAATTAAAGGGGACACAACTAATACAGCCAAACACAGAGGAAAGCCTAATACTATTACTAGCGTAGCATGCACCACTTAAAGCGTTAATCTCGCCAATATGCAACCTAGGGTCTTATTGTGAATGTAGTCTAACTTTTGAACCACCTTTAACCTTCATGTTGTCCTTGAGTCAAATTTGACCCCTTTTCAGTTAATTTTGAATTTTTTTGCTACAAAAAAATGGCCCGCCAAAAATAAAAAACCAATAAAAATATCAAAAAAACTTTGGCAAAAACATCAAAACAAGCACCCACAACATTGAAAAAGTGACAATAATTTCGGGAAAAGCGATAATATTGTTGAAAATAGTGACCAAAACGGGTTTTTCATGGTTGACGGGAAGACAACACGAGGGTTAAGATTCACTGTAGTCTCATTTTTCGGTCAAATGGCCTTTTGAACGGGAGAGCTAGGGGCGCTACGATGCTAGCATCAGCATCAACATCACTAAAACACTAAGATGGCTCGACACAACGTAACACGTCAGGCTCGTTCAAGATGAACTGCTCTAGTTGTTTTAATCATGACAGAGTAGCTCTCATAATGCTCTACATGCGATCTGTCGCTGATTTTAACGAACATACTGTAGATGGTCCGTGATCTATCAGCCAACGTGTGCTCAGTACAGAATCAGCCTTTAAATCAGACTAATAGCAGTTAAAATCCCTCCGATTCAAAATCAATAAAAAGTGTATACAAGACGTCATCATGTTGAGTTGATTGTGAACCAATCAGCTGTTAGATCAGCTGAGAGCCGGCGTTTCCCAGCATGGTCTGGGTCCTCCTGGGTCTTGCAGTCGGTGTAAAGCCACCGCGCCGCCTGCGTCTCAGACCTGCGGCCGAGTTGATCTCGCGAGGTCATCGTCGCCTACGCGTGCACGACGTCAGAGCGACTCGGGATCAAGCCGGACACAAAGCTACCCAGCATGCAACGGGTGCCGATCTCGCCGGTGACCGATTCTTCGCAGACCCGGCTCATCTCGAACGAGCCTATCGCTCCAAGTATCAGGGGCTCTACACGTGAACTCAGCGCGGAGAACATGGTTGGTGTTCACAGAGCTCATTAAAAAGACAGATTTTAACAGCTCACTGTAGCTCTTATGTTATTTATTTGCCATTATAAATCATTCTGATGAATGAATATTTAAAAAAAAATAAAATAAAAATACCAGACTGCCATTTTAAATGCCGATAATGATATCGGCCCGCTGATATATCGGTCGGGCTCGATCCCAGACGCAGCAATTAGATAGACGACGTCCTCAAATGTCTCAAAGATACAGATAGATTCAGCTTCCTGTCACAGAGGAGAGAAGAAACTAGAACATATTCACATTTAACAAGCTGACATCAGAGAAGCTTTCTGACTCAAACCGGTTAATTTATCATCAAATTATGAATAATTTGTATTAATATTAATCTGATAGTTAACTTTGCAGCTCTAACATACTGTTAAAGCCACATTTGGATGCAGCAGCGGTCATTCTGTCAGTTTGGAGGTCTTTGTCCTGAATCCTCTTCGTATTTGGAGAGTGTGTGTGTGTGTGTGTGTGTGTATGTGTGTGTGTGTGTGTGTGTGTGTGTGTGTGTTTGCTGCAGCAGGGAGGAGTGTAGACGATGCACAAGCTGCTGTCTCAATCAGTCCTTGCTCATTAGGACTCGATGTGAGAGCTGCAGCGTCTCGGCCTCTCGGCCTCTCTCACACTCTCTGACATATGGTACGGTCCGGGCTTCTGACATATGGTACGGTCCGGGCTTCTGACATGGTACGGTCCGGGTTTCTGACATATGGTACGGTCCGGGTTTCTGACATATGGTACGGTCCGGGTTTCTGCAGAAAACTTAGCAGAGACAACAACATCCCAGTGAATTATTCAAAGAGTTGTGCGTGCATGTGTGTGTGTGTGTGTGTGGATATTTACTTCAGTGTGTGTGTGTGTGTGTGTGTGTGTGTGTGTGTGTGTGTGTGTGTGTGTGTGTGTGTGTGTGTGTGGGGGGGTTATGTGCCTCCCCTGATGATCGCCTGGTGCTAACCCACCTCTGTGCGCTGTGTTGACATCAAAGGAAGACGCCTGAAGCAGTAACAGCTCGTACCGCTGGTGATGTCTCCACCACAGCAGGTCTGCTTAGACCTCTGTGACCCAGTGTGGCTGTTTGAAAGTGTGTGTGTGTGTGTGTGTGTGTGTGTGTGTGTGTGTGTGTGTGTGTGCAGGATAATCCTCTCTAGGATGGCTGCAGGATTGCACGGATGCTGCTGACACTTCTGTACAATAGAAGCAATTAACTGCAGCTTAACTTTGTGTATGTCTGTTTTAAGCCATGGATGTGTGTGTGTGTGTGTGTGTGTGTGTGCAGTCCAAACTGAGAATCATGCTGTGTTTTTTTGGTCTCCATTCCTGGTTCTTCTATTATCAAAGCATTCGTGGAACAAGTTCTAAATGTGCGAGACTCCAAATAAAAAACGCTGAATATGATTCATCTGCATCGTGTTGGAGGGAATGTGGAGAAATCTACGTGAACTTCACCCACATATTTCATACAAGTGAAATGTTCAAATTAGACTGGATGGGTTGTAGAAAGGAAATAGAACTGTATCGTAGCCGGACTGATAATAATTTCAGCTTGGTGACGATTAGGGCTGCAACTAACGGCTGTTTTAGTCTCTAAAATGTTAGAAAAAAGTGAAAAATGTCGCTCCGAGTTTCTCCGTCCGAGGCGGTGTCTTTAAATGTCTTTAAATGTCTTTAAACGTCTTTAAATGTCTTTAAATGTCTTCTTCTGTCAGTTTAAAGCCCAAAAATATTCAGCTTATTGTGGTTATTAAACAGAGAAAAGCAGCAAATCTTCACGTATGAGTGGGTGAAAACAGCATTTTCTGCCATTTTTGCATGAAAAATTAGTTAAATGATAGACAGACAGACAGACAGACAGACAGACAGACAGACAGACAGACAGACAGACAGACAGACAGATAGATAGTGGCTTTAACGCGCGTTGTCTTCCCGTCAACCATGAAAAACCATTTTAGTCACTTTTTTTTCAACATTATCGCTTTTTCTGACATTTTTGTCACTTTTAACGTTATGGGCGCTTTTATTTTGATGTGTTTTGGTGTTTTTTTTCCAACATTTTTTGATATTTTTAATGTTGACATTTTCAGCTTATTTCGACGGCCCATTTTTTGGGACAATATTTTCAGTTTCATGTCATTTTGACCCAAGGACAACATGAGGGTTAAATTAAAGGTTTTGTAAAGTGCGGTACCCATAGTACAAAAACAATATTGCGGTGTAAGTAAGTGACGTTAAAATTAAATTGAATATGTAATTAAATAACACAGCAAAAGTAAGTATCTATAATATAAATGATATTGAACTCTGACCATAGATAATATTGAAAAATTTAATAATGGAAACATATAAATAGAGATAATAAGATATGTGGAGGGAGGTCCAGCTGGGAGGAGGCCTTGAGGAAGACCCAGGACTAGGTGGAGGGAGGTCCAGCTGGGAGGAGGCCTCGGGTAAGACCCAGGACTAGGTGGAGGGACGTCCAGCTGGGAGGAGGCCTTGAGGAAGACCCAGGACTAGGTGGAGGGATGTCCAGCTGGGAGGAGGCCTTGAGGAAGACCCAGGACTAGGTGGAGGTCCAGCTGGGAGGAGGCCTTGAGGAAGACCCAGGACTAGGTGGAGGGAGGTCCAGCTGGGAGGAGGCCTTGAGGAAGACCCAGGACTAGGTGGAGGGATGTCCAGCTGGGAGGAGGCCTTGAGGAAGACCCAGGACTAGGTGGAGGGAGGTCCAGCTGGGAGGAGGCCTTGAGGAAGACCCAGAACTAGGTGGAGGGATGTCCAGCTGGGAGGAGGCCTTGAGGAAGACCCAGGACTAGGTGGAGGGAGGTCCAGCTGGGAGGAGGCCTTGAGGAAGACCCAGGACTAGGTGGAGGGATGTCCAGCTGGGAGGAGGCCTCGAGGAAGACCCAGGACTAAGTGGAGGGACGTCAAGCTGGGAAGAGGCCTCGAGGAAGACCCAGAACTAGGTGGAGGGAGGTCCAGCTGGGAAGAGGCTTTGAGGAAGACCCAGAACTAGGTGGAGGGACGTTCAGCTGAGAGGAGGCGGGGTGGAGAGATTATATCTCCAACCTGGCCTGGGAACGCCTCGGGATCCCCCAGTCAGAGCTGGTTAATGTGGCCTGTGAAAGGGAAGTTTTGGGGTCCCCTGCTGGAGCTGCTGCCCCCGAGACCCGATACCGGATAAGAGGATGAAGATGGATGGAGATAACAGAAAAGCCATTGTGGGCTCTTACAGCAGTGCAACACAGCAGAAACCCAATTCATTACAGGCATTTATGGCATAATTGCACTCTGAAAGAAATGATTTCTTATGTTTCTGAGAGTGCACTTTCATTGTAGTGCATGTAGTGCAACGGGGATTTTCAGGAGCCGGAGCTTGACTGACGGTAAAATAAGTTGTGGTACGGTAATGTGCACAAAGAGAAAGTTGCGTGTTATTTATTCATGCTGGAGTGCGGAGGATGAGGAGTCTCTCAGCTGGAGGACAGACGCTGCTCTGTGGCTCGCTGCTGCAACCGCGACTACTTCTGTGTCGTTTGCCAGATGGCAGCAGGACGAAAAGAGGAAGAGTGAGTTTTTCTTTCAGTGGGGGTTATATGTCAGGGTTTCCCCAAGTGTATCGCAAGCCCAGGGGCCCACCGGGTCTAAGTTGCCCCCCACCAGGCCTAAGTCACCCTTGTGTTGTCCTCCCGGGTCAAGAACTGACAAAAAAATTGACATTTTTGTCCCTTTTTTTAGATTTTTTTTAAGTTTCCACTACCACCACCTTACTGGTTTTACTACTTTTTGGAATTCATGGTCAATAACCCTCATTTATATAGAATTATACCTAATATTTGAATTAAAAAAGCAGAATTATTTTGACTTATAGTTAAGATCAGAGGAATGAAAGTGATCAGTTGTATATGTAAAGAGCGTTGGAAGGAATCCAGTCAATTCTTTATGGTAATTTGGTTAAAAAGAAACTCATATTTCAGATATAGACATCTTTTAAAGGGGTCAGATTTGACCCGAGGACAACAGGAAGGTTACATAATTTAAGTGAGACTCCTGCATTCAGTCTCTATGCTACGCTAAGCTAACCATCTCATAGCTGCTTTTCAATTAGCGGGCAGACAGAAAAGTGGTCCACATGGACAATAACATGAAAAAGCTAAAAACTACTGAAGAAAATCTAACTGGAGTAACCTAGTTACTGCAAAATGCTTGCTCCAATTAGGCTTTTAAAAAATGTTGTTGTTTGCTTGTAATTAAATTTAGTTGTGTAACTTTTTATGCAAATGGACGTCCGTTAGACTCACGCAAATGAGTTGCTACAAAGCTAATTGACCCTCCTGTTGTCTTCCCGTCAAAATTAGAAATCAACACTTTTGTTGACGCTTTTTATGGATGTTTTCAACTTTTTCTTATGTTTTTGTCCCTTTTTTCAACACTTTTGATGCTTTTTTTCATTGTTTGTCACTTTTTGACATTTTCAACACTACGTAACACTAACTTATTAACTTAAGTTTTACAGTTATATGGGGATTTTATGGTCAATAAACCTCATTTATAGGAAATTATACCTAATGTTTGAGTTAGAAAAGCAGAAATTAGGAATTATTGAGACTAAAATTAAAGGAATGGATGTTGATGATAATCACAGACTGGAATATGTCAACTTTTACTCTCAATACTATTTCAAAAACACTTCAATTTGGTTTCAAATGCTATAAAATTGAATAAGACGCCCCAAAATTAATGAAAGTAGAGATTTGTACTTGGCAAAGAGCGTTGTGTGGAATCAATCATGTTATTTTGGGGAATTAAAAAGAACATTGATATAGGACAACGGGTCACGATCACAGAAGGCTTGTATCATGTGGACGCGGCGACTGAAACTACGTACTATATCTTATCCATAACGCTTACTTAAAAATTAAACAATGTGGAAAAACTAGTTGGATCAACTTAATAAACATGAGTTATCTTCCCAAACACTACCAAGTATAAAATAATTGGGAATTAATTATGTTGTCTTCCACTCGACCATGAAGTTGAAAATTAATTTTTTTAGCGCATTTTACATACATTCAGTTTATCGCACCGTTGTGACAAAGAGAGCTGAGCCAGAAGGCAAAGCTCTCGATCTACCGGTCCGTGTTTGTTCCTACCCTCACCGGTCCAGGGTACAAGCGGCCAAAATGGGTTTCTTCGGGGAGGGGGGCATCTCCCTTAGAGATCGGGTGAGAAGCTCAGGCATCCGAGAGGAGCTCGGAGTAGAGCCGCTGCTCCTTCACGTCAAAAGGAGCCAGTTGAGGTGGTTCGGGGATCTGGTAAGGATGCCTCCTGGGGGGATCCCTAGGGAGGTGGTCCAGCTGGCAGGAGGCCTCGGGGAAGACCCAGGACTAGATGGAGGGACGTCCAGCTGGCAGGAGGCCTCGGGGAAGACCCAGGACTAGATGGAGGGACGTCCAGCTGGGAGGAGGCCTCGGGGAAGACCCAGGACTAGGTGGAGAGATTATATCTCCAACCTGACCTGGGAACGCCTCGGGATCCCCCAGTCGGAGCTGGTTGATGTGGCTCGGGAAAGGGAAGTTTGGGGTCCCCTGCTGGAGCTGCTGCCCCCGAGACCCGATACCGGATAAGCGGCTGAAAATGGATGGATGGACAACACAAGCGTGAAGAATCCCTTTTAATGGTAGAGGAGAAGCTGATTCCCCTCAAACTCAATATTGTTATTTTGTTGAACGTAATTTCTTTGGATGTTGTCATAACTCCCAAAAATGATCGAGGAAGACTGTTGCGTTCATTCTTTTGTTGTTGAGCCAAGACATTTTGTAGCCAAGTATTTATCTCTGCCAGAAAGAGTTTGAACATATTTCCCCAAATGTCAAAGTAATTCCTTTAGGTACATACAAACATGTGCATGAGGTTGATAAGCGAGGTTTGATTTACTTCAGAGCCTCCGAGCGTCCACGATGAGACACAGACGAACAAGAACAAGCCACATTTTCTAATCAAAAACTTGTGGAAAAAGAAAAATGTCTCCTCTCTTCAAGGCACTTTTATATCTCATACTCGCTTCTTACAAAGGAGGCATTGAAAACGTGTTTTCACTTTTGCTCCGTGGCAAACGATGAACTCAGATCCAAAGAGAGATTTGATACGGTTGTCTCGGATTAGAGTGACAATTTGGATTTACAGTCTGACTGAGTTACACACACACACACACACACACACACACACACACACACACACACACACACACACAGAGGCTCGGCCTGACACTTTGCCTTGTCAAACTCACTCAGAACAGATTGGCACAATCAAGTGCGTCTGTAGTCAAAGCCTTTTTAAAAGGTTAATATTTCAGTTCCCATTTGCCTCAAAGCTTACGCTAAGCCAGCGCTCCGCTCTCTCGTCTATCTGCCTTTGATACAGGAATCCCACTGAAGTAGCTCTGTTGACGCATTCAACAAACTGTGTGTGTGTGTGTGTGTGTGTGTGATAATCCACGCTGCGCGGCGCTTGCCGATAGCTACGCCTGTCATGCTGTCGAGTCAGTGTGTTTGTCTCCCTCGTACTTTAACCTCCAGTAGGTGTTAGAGAGCTGCAGAGACGAGACGAGCATTGTGGAATAGAGAGGATATCTGGGTGTGATTGGCTCCAGTCTGGGCCGTGAGGTTCAATGTATCAACACTGCTTCGCTCCGCTGCCTGGAGGAGGCGGGGGGGAGGGAGGGGGGGGGGGGTTGATTGATTGATTCCTGTCTCGGTGTCTGCAGAGTTCTCGCACAACAAAGCCCCTCTGAGCTTTTGAGAAATTTCTGGTCCAATAGTTTTGAACCGTGTTGTAGGATGAATCCAGAGGCTGAGGAGATGCAAAGCCTTCATCCGAACGTCGGCTTCCTGCAGGATGATGGCTGCCAGTCACGCCCTGCTCTCGGAGGACAGCTGTTTGTGTCAGATTGTTATTGATCCACAGACTGTTCCCTCCTATGTTTCCCAGATACTTTCACAACTTAGTTCGAGTGAGGCGCCATTCTGAAGACATTTTTCAAACTGAATTCATTGAGTTAGCTGTTGACCAACCAGGACATACGAAGGCCCTTTACTGCTTGTTTTCACTTGTTTTCACATTTTTTTGCTGTATATTTTACATTGATTGCCCACCCTCCGGGTAATCCCTGCTTTCTGTGTTCGTTTCTGTGTAGAATAAAAATCAACTTGAATTGTGCTTGTGGCTGGCAATCCAACGCAGTCGGACATTTTGTTGCCTTAGTTCAATTCCTCAAAGCACCGTTGTCTTTTAATCGTAATGCAGTCAGACGCAGGATCTGTTCTAACAACACTAAGGGCGTTTAGTGTTATTTGTGGTGGACTAGAAGTAGCCTAATAAGTAGGATCAAATTAAAATACTCAATTAAAAGAACCTTACAATTGAATTAGATTAGATTAGATTAGATTAGATTAGATAATACTTTATTCATCCCACAGCGGGGAAATTTACTTGTCACAGCAGCAGCAGCATTTTCTACAGTAAAAGCAGCAATATAAACAAAAAAAACAACAACAAACAAACACACAAATAAACATACATAAAGCAAGCAAACAGCAGACAGTGAGCAGCCGGTAAATGTAGTGACATCAAGTAAAGGTTGCGTAAAGTGCAGAATTGCAGTAGCCTGAGTAGCTGATATTATGTGTAGCAAGTCAATTCCTGACGTGTTATCTGGCAGTTGCTCGGGCACAGTGCTGTCGGCACTGACAGGACACAGACGTCCCTGGTCCGTCTCTGGTTCTGGCTCTGACCCCGGTAACTGAGACAGGACAGCTCGCTCCAGTATCTGTGTCTGCAGTCACCACAACCATCGAATACAGCCACACGAAATAATACTTGCAGACGAGATGTTTCGCGGTGTTGGTGAATTCTTGAAAACACAAACACCACTAAATGTTGTAACTCACGTTATTGAGATTGTAACGGGTATAATATTACCGAAATGTAGTTATTAATGTGATATATTACTGCGTTACAGCAATGAGGAATACATTACTGTAATGGTATTACTTTTGTAACATGTTACTCCCAACACTGACTGCACCTGTTTCACAATGTTCTTGTTCTGGAAAACGCTCGACGTGGGTCGTATTAAAGTGCCCATATTTGGAAAAAGATCAGTTTTTCTGGGATTTGAGGGGTTTATTTTTTGTCTCTGGTGCTTCCACACGCATAAAAACTTGGAAAATAAACTATCCATGGTGTTTTGAGTGAGATCCGGTTTCTGAATGTTTTCTGATCCGGTTCCTGAATGTCCTCTGATCTGGTTTCTGAATGTCCTCTGATCTGGGTCCTGAGTGTCCTCTGTCTTCAGTCTCCAGGTGAGCTGTCCAACATCTGCACGGCTTTCTACGTCACTAGAGACGAGGTGGCTAACCGTAGCATGCTAGCTCGTTCTCAATGGAAAACACTGCTCCAACAGCCACTAGTGGACCAGAATCTCCAAAAGAACTACTTCCTGTCCCTGGTCTACTTCCTGTCCCTGTTCTGCAGGTATTCCACAAGTGGCCCTGGTCTAGAAGAAGTCTCCCAGCTAATCCTGCCTTGGACTGACCAAAGCTGGAGAAAGAGTTATCAGCTGATGGGATCTTACCGAGCTACTGAGCATGTGCAGCTCCCAACAAAGATAGGATAGAAGGGAGATGTCTCACTCTGGAGATAAAACTAGAGAGATGTCTCACTCTGGAGAAAAAACTAGTGAGATGTCTCACTCTGGAGAAAAAACTAGAGAGATGTCTCACTCTGGAGATAAAACTAGAGAGATGTCTCACTCTGGAGATAAAACTAGAGAGATGTCTCACTCTGGAGATAAAACTAGTGAGATGTCTCACTCTGGAGAAAAAACTAGAGAGATGTCTCACTCTGGAGATATAACTAGTGAGATGTCTCACTCTGGAGATAAAACTAATGAGATGTCTCACTCTGGAGAGAAAACTAGTGAGATGTCTCACTCTGGAGATAAAACTAATGAGATGTCTCACTCTGGAGATAAAACTAGTGAGATGTCTCACTCTGGAGATAAAACTAGTGAGATGTCTCACTCTGGAGATAAAACTAGTGAGATGTCTCACTCTGGAGATATAACTAGAGAGATGTCTCATTCTGGAGATAAAACTAATGAGATGTCTCACTCTGGAGATAAAACTAGTGAGATGTCTCACTCTGGAGATAAAACTAGTGAGATGTCTCACTCTGGAGGTAAAACAGAGACCTAAACACACAGGTTGAAAACAGGATCTGCAGCAATGTGCAGAACAACAAAAATATGTGTTAGGTGTTTGTTTTTTTTAAATGAAACTATGGAAACCTATTATGGTACAACCTCAAAATACAATTATGAACCTGAAAATGAGCATCATATGGGCCCTTTAATAATACGACCAATACTAATAATATTAGAGGTAAACAAACCCATATCGTTGATTGGTTCGGAGGACTTGTTTTGCAGATCCCTACAAGAAAGCAGTTGTTTTGAATGTCATATATTCTGAAATGAGAAGAAACCAACGGTCCTTAAAGAATGAGTGAGGATTTTAACATCAATACAATTTGTAATTTATGGGTTCAAACATGCAACATGCAACACCAACATGGCGCTTTATCACCAAGTCGTGATTGCAGTATTGTTTTACGTAGTGAAAGCTGGAGCGGATCTTAGGTCTGTGGAATGAGAGAGCTGTCTGCTTCCTCTGGCATCAACTGGCATCTCATTCTTCCATCACTCCCCCCCCCCCTTCCCTCTCCCTCCTCGTCTTCCTCCCCCCGCTGCTAACTGGAGGAAGGCAGGAGTGTGAGGAGAGTTTCAATGACTTGTGGCTGCGAGTGCACTCACACGGCGATGTTTCCGCTCGGCCGAGCAGCTAACAAGCATGCACGCGTCCTCACAAACCACACACACACACACACACACACACACACACACACTTGTATCACTGCTGCATACTTGTTGGAAACTGTTTCATTCTCTTACCATTCCTTCTAATCCTAACCTCACCCCTACTAACTCTGACATTTCCACTTAATCCCATTCTAATCTTAGCTATAAAGCCACATCCAACTCTAAGTGAAGCAGAAGTTAAAAATTTTCTCGTCCTCTTCCTTCCTTCTTTTTGAGGCCATTTTAATCCTCATGAGGATTAAAAGTTTCCACATAAGAAGACACAAACAGTCCCAAAGCTGCGACAGCAGAGAAGGTACTACTTTAAATCATGTCTACTCTTCTGTGTGTTCAGGCCCATTGCAGCCACGACTGCTTCATCATTCACACAGTCACACACACCACAAGGCACAAGAGTGTCTCATGCTAAATCTGCTAGTTGCTATGACAAACATATTTCTAAAGCTGCGGTTCCGCCGTTGCAGAAGAAGGTGTTGATAGACATCGTTCTGTCGCTGATGTCCATCTGTGAGTTCTGGAAACAGTCCTCCTCTGAAAAACGCCCCCATAAGATGTTTGTTCAATCATGAATTCCGACTTATTTTACGTTAATAGTGACGTAGTAGTGATTTGAGCAAAGCAGGAAATAAGGTGAGGAAGTATAAAGGGCTTTTCACACGGGGGGGGGGGGCGACACTTTGTCTGTGTAGTTGCGTGGATCCGCGGGGGTCTACTCAAGCGGGTAAGCCTCTCCTCTTTAAGCGTAGCTCCTACGGCGCCATTTTGATGCTAACAAGCATCACCCGCCGTTAGCATCCCATTGACTCCCATTCATTTTGACGTTACTTTGACAGCAAATAACTTACTTCAGACTTTATATCTAAAGCGTCTAAAGACTCTATTTGTCTGTTGTGTGTGTGTGTGTGTGTGTGTGTGTGTGAGCGCGTGTCAAAGGTACGCTATATGCGGAGCTCCGTGCTTTTAATCCATGAATAAAAGAAAAGGTAGATGTATCTCCTCACCAGCCGCATACATTTTGAAAGAAGGCCGAGAGCAGTCAGATGAGAATGGAGGAATGCTTTTAGCGTGGACCCCGGGGTGACCAGGACCCCAGTGTCAACACGGAGAACCCTCAGTAATAAATTATGAAGCAGAAAAGAAAATAACACAAACTGTTCTTTTGAGTTAAAACACACATATGTGGCTTTAGTGCGTAACGTTTTGATATTAAAGAACGTCCGTTACATTCAAGCTGTTTCTTAATGAGTTGCTACAAAGCCAATTAAGACTCTAAGCTCCACACAACTCTCTCTGGATTTTCCTTCGTGTCCTCCGTGGCTACTAGCAACTGCGGGAGGGGGTCACGATCACTGAAGGCTTGTATCATGGGGACGCGCCGACAGTGTTGTTGTCATTACTTAGAATTCCTCATGGGGGCGACAGAAACTACGCACTGTAGCTTTAAAAATGACATTACTCGGTAATTAAGCTGACCTGAACACATTTTTCTCTTCAGTTTATCTTTTGATGTAAGATTTATTTCCTACGCTGTGATTCAGATGTAAAAACCTGAAGGTTTTACAGTGGAGAATGATCTACGTGCTGCTCTAAAAGCAAAAAGTAATCTGTTTCCCCACTGTCCATTATCTTCTTTATATAGGATGTTATAGCCAGGAGCTTTGCTTCTCCAGGTGGTGTTATAAAATATATATTTCACTTTAGGGCTCCGATCAATCACAGCTGACCTGAGCATCTATCAATGACCCGCTCTATTTCTCAGAAATGCCCCCAGCAGCAGCTTTCCCCCCATCCAGAGCTTCATTAATAAATGATCAAAAGGCAGTTTCGGCCGAGTGAGAATTGATTGAAACAGTTTAGGAGAGGTAACGACAGAATCTGGCTTTAAACAATGACATCCAGGAAAGACATGTATGTATTATTAGAGACTGTTTGGTTTTTATTTCAGGGGCCACCGGAGGAGTTTTGGGACCTTTAGTCAATGTCAATGTCATATTTATTTGTATAGTACATTTCCATGGCCGAGGCCTACCAAAGTACTTCACAGTAAAAAAGAACAAAAAAAAATAAAATATGAAACAGATACAATAGAAGACACAACCAGGAACCAGACCAGGAAGGTAGAATACAACATTCATCAAGGCGACTCCCCTGAGCCAAACGTTATTTCCAATAAATAAGTCTTCAGCAATGATTTAAAAGTGGACAAGCTTCTAGCAGTCCGCACAGCTACAGGCAATGAGTTCACCAGAGTTGGAGCAGCCACTGAAAAGGCTCGATCACCTCTGGATCTCAGTTTCAATCTAGGAACCTCTAGGACCATCAGACTGGCTGAACGGAGGTCTCTGGAGGGCCTATGCAGCCTGACAAGTCCAAAAAGATTTGACCCTGCCTCCAACAGCAATGCATTTTTCTATGACCCTCCAAAATGATTGGGAAAAAATGCATGACCCTCCCCAACAATGGCCTTCTGTACTGGTTTGCGCTTGGCAGAAATGCCCAGATAGCCACTGTTAACCTCCGCGTTCTCATCTTATGTAACGGATGTGGACCGGGTATGAAAGACAACCACTTCAATCAACGTTTTTCCTGTGATTTATTTTTCTGCAGAAGACAACATCACATCAGTGGTCTGTTTCCAGTGTTAACAGCATCTGCACCTCAGCAATACAAGATGTCATAGGGGGGGGGGGGACCGGAAGGGCAACACAGGAGGCGCAAAGGAGGCGCAAAGCAGTAACAACAGTTCTGTAGGAAACAAAGGCGATGTGATAAATGAATTGTACTCAATAAGATGAAATTCACAAATATCCAACAAAACATTAACTAAATTAAACTAAACTAAATTAAATCGGACAGACCCAGACTCAGGCCCAGACCCAGACCCAGACCCAGGCCCAGGCTCTTGGTAGGCGGTGTCTGACGACCGGTTGGGGTTAGAATGAAGAGTGGCAATAACAGTCACAAAAAATAGTAGTTTGTAGTAGTTCTTTGTAGTAGTTCATGGTATAGCAGGACACTGTGCGGCATTACAAGGCACAGCAGGACGTAGCAGGACGTAGCAGGATGTAGCAGAGCGTAGCAGGATGTAGCAGGCTGTAGCAGGCTGTAGCAGGATGTAGCAGGACGTAGCAGAGCGTAGCAGGACGTAGCAGGATGTAGCAGGACGTAGCAGAGCGTAGCAGGACGTAGCAGGGTGTAGCAGGACGTAGCAGGACGTAGCAGGATGTAGCAGGACATAGCAGGATGTAGCAGGGCGTAGCAGGACGTAGCAGGACGTAGCAGGATGTAGCAGGCTGTAGCAGGACGTAGCAGGATGTAGCAGGACGTAGCAGGACGTAGCAGGATGTAGCAGGATGTAGCAGGACGTAGCAGGATGTAGCAGGACACCGCAGATTTAAAAGGATTTGGATTTAAAAGTATTTATTTCTCGATAAAAGTAACTAAATGCATGAGCTAAAATGCCAAACTTATCAGAAATATACAGAAATACGATGTCCGCCATCTTTAATTATTTTCTTTGACTTGAGCAGCCTGCCTTCACTCCGATTGGCCGTCGCTTTGTCGCATCACTCAGCGCTTGCATCTAATAGACTTCTCGTCTATTTTGGCCCCGCCCTGCTCGTGGCAGCGGCCCCTCCCATCGGAGATGAATGGTAGCCTGTCGCTGTGTCGCTGTCGCTTGCAGCTAAGAGGGTCAGCCTCTCCTCTCTATGGCGCCATTTTAATGCTACGAAGCCATCACCTAGTTAGCACACAAGACTTTCACCAGGAAACAGGTGTTCATGTCCTGGAGAAGTTAAGGAGAAAACACAAGACTTTCACCAGGAAACAGGTGATCATGTCCTGGAGAAGTTAAGGAGAAAACACAAGACTTTCACCTGGAAACAGGTGATCATGTCCTGGAGAAGTTAAGGAGAAAACACAAGACTTTCACCAGGAAACCGGTGTTCATGTCCTGGAGAAGTTAAGGAGAAAACACAAGACTTTCACCAGGAAACAGGTGTTCATGTCCTGGAGAAGTTAAGGAGGAAACACAAGACTTTCACCAGGAAACAGGTGTTCATGTCCTGGAGAAGTTAAGGAGAAAACACAAGACTTTCACCCAGGAAACAGGTGTTCATGTCCTGGAGAAGTTAAGGAGAAAACACAAGACTTTCACCAGGAAACAGGTGTTCATGTCCTGGAGAAGTTAAGGAGAAAACACAAGACTTTCACCAGGAAACCGGTGTTCATGTCCTGGAGAAGTTAAGGAGGAAACACAAGACTTTCACCAGGAAACAGGTGTTCATGTCCTGGAGAAGTTAATGAGAAAACACAAGACTTTCACCAGGAAACAGGTGTTCATGTCCTGGAGAAGTTAAGGAGAAAACACAAGACTTTCACCAGGAAACCGGTGTTCATGTCCTGGAGAAGTTAAGGAGGAAACACAAGACTTTCACCAGGAAACAGGTGTTCATGTCCTGGAGAAGTTAATGAGAAAACACAAGACTTTCACCAGGAAACAGGTGAAGGGAGGGACGTCCAGCTGGGAGGAGGTCTCGGGGAAGACCCAGGACTAGGTGGAGAGATTATATCTCTGGGATCAGGCCTGGGAACGCCTCGGGATCCCCCAGTCGGAGCTGGTTGATGTGGCTCGGGAAAGGGAGGTTTGGGGTCCCCTGCTGGAGCTGCTGCCCCCGAGACCAGATACCGGATAAGGGGATGAAGACGGATGGACTAACGCATAATTTCAGCTTCGCCTTTTCCTCACGTCCCCAGTGTGTAGCAGCCTTTAGGGCCAAATTATCTCTGCACACTTTGCTCTAGGACAAATCTGGGCCTAACTTTACAGAAAGCAGTTTGTTTTCAACAAAAAACACGAGTATCAAGTTATATTTATGTAAAAGAAAATTTAAAAATGGTGAAAAGGCCCTGACACGTTAGCTGTTAAATCCCACACACTGAATCAGGCCCATGCCATGTCTCTACAGAGGGGATGTGGAGAGATGGAGGGAGGATAGAAAGAAAGTTGACTTGGGAAAGGAAGCACAGCTGCACCAACAGGCTGCTCATGATGATGAGAGAGAGAGAGAGAGAGAGAGAGAGAGAGAGAGAGAGAGAGAGAGAGAGAGAGAGAAGATGGCGTGAAGAAAAAGAGCCCACAGATGATACCATCTGTTCAGCGGCACTGGTCATGAGCACCTGCTTCTGACACACACACACACACACACACACACACACACACACACACACACACACACACACACACACACACACACACACACAACAGCTGAGGCTTGAAACCGTGATGTCGAGCATTACATTTTGAGTCTTAAACCAAAAGCAGTGCAGATTTCACAGGTTCTCTCTCTCTCTCTGTCTCTCTCTCTCTCTCTGTCTCTCTCTCTGTCTCTCTCTCTCTCTCTGTCTCTCTCTCTTTCTCTCTCTCTCTCTGTCTCTCTCTCTGTCTCTCTCTCTCTCTCTGTCTCTCTCTCTTTCTCTCTCTCTCTCTCTGTCTCTCTCTCTCTCTCTCTCTCTCTCTCTGTCTCTCTCTCTGTCTCTCTCTCTCTCTCTCTCTCTCTCTCTCTCTCTCTCTCTCTCTCTCTCTCTGTCTCTCTCTCTCTCTCTGTCTCTCTCTCTCTCTCTCTCTCTCTGTCTCTCTCTCTGTCTCTCTCACTCTGTCTCTCTTTCTCTCTCTCTGTCTCTGTCTCTCTCTCTCTCTCTGTCTCTCTCACTCTCTGTCTCTCTCGCTCTCTCTGCCTGTCTCTCTCTCTCTGTCTCTCTCTCAGTCTCTGCAGCAAAAACATTGAAGGCTAATAGTTTTCTGATTTTAGGATCAACTGATTTATGTACTGACTTAAAGTTTAAGTCACATTTATCCCTCATGTTGTCCTCATGTTGTCCTCATGTTGTCCCCATGTTGTCCTCATGTTGTCCTCATGTTGTCCTCATGTTGTCCCCATGTTGTCCTCATGTTGCCCTCATGTTGTCTTCATGTTGTCTTCATGTTGTCCTCATGTTGTCTTCATGTTGTCTTCATGTTGTCCTCATGTTGTCCTCATGTTGTCCTCATGTTGTCTTCATGTTGTCTTCATGTTGCCCTCATGTTGTCCTTATGTTGCCCTCATGTTGTCTTCATGTTGTCCTCATGTTGTCCTCATGTTGTCCTCATGTTGCCCTCACGTTGTCCCCATGTTGTCTCCATGTTGTCCTCATGTTGTCCTCATGTTGTCCTCATGTTGCCCTCATGTTGTCCCCATGTTGTCTCCATGTTGTCCTCATGTTGTCCTCATGTTGCCCTCATGTTGTCCTCATGTTGTCCTCATGTTGTCTTCATGTTGTCCTCATGGTGTCCTCATGTTGTCCTCATGGTGTCCTCATGTTGTCCTCATGTTGTCCTCATGTTGTCCTATATCAATGTTCTTTTTAATTCCCCAAAATAACATGATTGATTCCACACAACGCTCTTTGCCAAGTACAAATCTCTACTTTCATTAATTTTGGGGCGTCTTATTCAATTTTATAGCATTTGAAACCAAATTGAAGTGTTTTTGAAATAGTATTGAGAGTAAAAGTTGACATATTCCAGTCTGTGATTATCATCAACATCCATTCCTTTAATTTTAGTCTCAATAATTCCTAATTTCTGCTTTTGTAACTCAAACATTAGGTATAATTTCCTATAAATGAGGTTTATTGACCATAAATTCAAAAAATAACTGTAAAACTAAAGTTAATAAGTTAGTGTTACGTAGTGTTTTCAATTTTGATGTTGATGTTGATGTCACTGTTGAAAACCACAAAAAATTGATAAGCATTGAAAAAAAGCGTCAAAAGTGTTGAAAAAATTGACACAAATCTAAGAAAAAGTTGATAAAAAGCATCAACAAAAGTGTTGATTTTCACTTTTGACGTTAGACGACGCAAGGTTAACAAAACCTAACTAGCCTTCAGTCTGATTGGCTAACTTTGTGTTTTTCCAATAACAGATCAGTTGTTGCTGGCACGTCTTTCCCAATCAGCTGTGATTAATTACCTTTAATGAACTCTCTGTGAAAACGCTGCCGCTGCTCTTTTGCATCATTAGTTGAAGGACGTTGTCACCTAATCAAATTAAAATCAAACTCCTAATAATCAAATCAAATCAAACTCCGTGACAATTAGTCCCCGTCAATCAAGATGTTAATTTGACAAACATCAGGAATTATTATTTTTGCTCCTTCGTGAAGCAAATTGAACAAACGCAGCCATCAAACCGTGATGTAATAATCCGTTTTAATGAGGCTGAGGCTGCTAACGAGGGGGTGCATTTATAGTGTAAATGATATGGATGCTAACAAGCTTGTTTACATAATGTGTGTGTGTGTGTGTGTGTGTGTGTGAGTGTGTGTGCGTGAGTGTGAGTGTGTGCGTGCATGCGTGAGTGTGTGAGTGTGTGAGTGAGTGAGTGTGTGTGTGTGTGTGAATGTGTGTGTGTGTGTGTGCGTGAGTGAGTGAGTGAGTGTGTGGGAGTGTGTGTGTGTGTGTGAGTGAGTGAGTGTGTGTGTGTGTGTGTGTGTGTGTGTGTTCGTGCGTGCGTGTGCGTGAGTGAGTGAGTGTGTGCGTGTGAGTGTGTGTGTGTGTGTGTGTGTGTGTGTGTTCGTGCGTGCGTGTGCGTGAGTGAGTGAGTGTGTGCGTGTGAGTTTGAGTGTGTGTGTGTGTGTGTGTGTGTGTGTGTGTGAGTGTGAGTGTGTGTGTGTGTGTGTGTGTGTGAGAGAGCAGAGAGGAGATTGCCTGTCTGCATCAGCTCAGAGGTCATACATGATTGGTCGGTTCGATATCCGCTCTGCTTTTAGTTTCAGGTCGTTCCACTCGCTGACCCCCAACTCAGTTCAAGCGTTAACTCTTAGATAACATCGATCTGAGTGTGTGTGTGTGTGTGTGTGTGTGTGTGTGTGTGTGTGTGTGTGTGTGTGTTGGCACCCGTCAGTTCTCACACAGGAAATCGTTAATACAGCACAGCGTGCTCCACCCGCCGCCTGCGTCTGCGATTCGGACACGTCTGAGATCGTTGCATTTTTCCTGCAGCAGCAGAAGAAGAGTCTTCAGCCAATCAGCAGCGAGCCATTTAATCATTCACACTGATGGTTCTTCTAACCCTAACCCCGATTCAGGTCATCCAACTGTTCTTCCTGGAGCGACATGCATTCTCGTAATTTAACAAAAGCATCTTTTTTTTTTTATATAATTATTTCTATCATCTCCATTGAGAAATAATACATAAACCTGCATACTGTGTAATTTATAACTCCTACTAGTGACAGTCTTCCTCCACAGGATCTCAAACCACACTCATGCATGCTCATACTTAACAAAAAGCCTTTTGTTAAAAAAGAACTTTTTCTCGTTGTCACATAAGTTAGGGTGTTGTCATGACAACCAACAGATCCGTCATTGCACTGAAGAGACAACGGAATAACTCCGCCTCTCATCTAATATTATGAAAAAAAATCCCTTTTTCTGGGATTTTGGGGGGTTATTTTGTGTCTCTGGTGCTTCCACACGCATAAAAACTTGGCAAAAAAACTACCCACCCGTTTGAAAAAGAGTAACTAATCATTAACGACCCGTTTGTTTTGGTGTACTTTATTATAAAGTGTTACCGGTTACCGCTATTTTCTGATTTGATGTGATTAATTCTGGCCTGGTATTTACCAGATATAATGAAAAACTTGTTTTTCCTGCAGCCCTGAAATAACCTGGCGTGTCTTACATGATTGATTGATTGATTGATTGATTGATTGATTGATATATTGATTAATTAATTGAACGCCTTGATTGTCATTGCATGCTCACATATAACGGAAATGTTCTGTCTCTCATAACAGAAAAGTGTCCCGGTTCACTCTGATCAGACACACGTTCATATCTGTAAAATATCTATTTGTGTCTCATCAAAGCAGCCAAAACCTAAAAGGCTGCAGCATCCAGACAGCCGAGTGTGTGTGTGTGTGTGTGTGTGTGTGTGTGTGTGTGTGTGTGTGTGTGTGTGTGTGTGTGTGTGTGTGTGTGTGTGTGTGTGTGTGTGTGTGTGTGTGTGTGTGTGTGTGGTTATCACCGTGAGTCTCCATGGGGAACGGACATGGCAGATACAGTAGCTGCCAGTCCGCCGGTCTGATAAAGCACCTTAAACTCGCAGAATACAAATTAAACGGAGTAACAAAGAAAACAAAAAGATGAGCTCACACTGTGTCTTAGCGCAATGGTTCAGGCCCCGAAAACACACAGACACACACACACACACACACACACACACACACACACACACACACACACACACACACACACAAACCCACAAAGGAGTCAATCTTCACTGTTGTCAGGTTTCCCTTTTCAGTGCTGTTGAGATGCTTTTTTTGGGGGGGGCGGGCGGGGGGGTTGACATTGCTTCACAACTCAGATTTCATTGTGTTGTTGTGGAAATGAACGTCTGCAGTCACTGAGGACTATTGAATTATGCCTCCATTTTACTCTCTTTCTCCCTCTCACAGCACTCGAGCACTACCGAAAAAACAGACCCACAGTCACTGTTTCCCCCCTGCAGTTACCAGTTCATTTGTGAGAAACACACACACACACACACACACACACACACACACCCCAGTCACTAAGCGTTGCTAACAGGTTGATGTGGTCTCCTCGGCGAGACCTCTGTGTTGGTGTCTGTGTGTATTAATGGAGAATGCGACGCTGCATCTGCAGACGGGGACGGATGCGAGACCGGGGGAAACACAATGAGAGAGCATAATGAAACTCCTGGCATCTAATATTCATGGCTTCAATCATTCGTCTGATAGCAAAACCATATCAACAGAATGTATTTCTCATTCGCTTCTGCCACATTTCATTTCCTGCGGAGTTAGAGAATTCAAACCAGGACACATAATGGTCCCAAGAGTCCCCGACACACGGCCCTTCATACGGCAAGTGGATGGGTCACATGGGAAGAGGCGTTTGAGGATGTGTTCAGGGACACACTGTTAGACTTTGCTGTAATTTCTACAGTTACTTACCACAAAATGCCCAATGAAATACCTTAATTTTCTTTTTCCGGTTCATTACTGTAATAAACATTGCATTATGGGTATTAACATTTAATTTACAGTGATTTGCTGTATATTTTGAATTTGCGGTACAGTAATTTATACTTAATTTAATTTATATGTTATACTGTTTCCCAATTGTATGTATATAGTATGTAGATATTTATATTTTTCAGTTTTTTTTAGATGTTATATATTTATATGCATCACTCTACATGCTTTGCACACCCATATACGCTAATTAATCCTTGTGTTGTCTTCTCGTCAAAATTGAAAATTTATGCTTTTTATCGATGTTTTTTTAAGGGAGGGTCACCCAACATTTTTTAGTCCGGTGGGGGAGGGTCACCCAACATTTTTTAGTCCGGTGGGGGAGGGTCACCCAACTTTTTTAGTCCGGTGGGGGAGGGTCACCCAACTTTTTAGTCCGGTGGGGAGGGTCACTCAACTTTTTTTAGTCCGGTGGGGGAGGGTCACCGGGGAGGTTCACCCAACATTTTTTAGTCCGGTGGGGAGGGTCACCCAACATTTTTAGTCGGTGGGGAGGGTCACCCAACATTTTTAGTCGGTGGGGAGGGTCACCCAACTTTTTTAGTCCGGTGGGGAGGGTCACCCAACTTTTTTTAGTCCGGTGGGGGAGGGTCACCGGGGAGGTTCACCCAACATTTTTTAGTCCGGTGGGGGTGGGTCACCCAACATTTTTTAGTCCGGTGGGGGAGGGTCACCCAACATTTTTAGTCCGGTGGGGGAGGGTCACCCAACTTTTTTTAGTCCGGTGGGGAGGGTCACCCAACATTTTTTAGTCCGGTGGGGGAGGGTCACACAACTTTTGTTAGTCCGGTGGGGAGGGTCACCCAACTTTTTTTAGTGCGGTGGGGGAGGGTCACCCAACTTTTTTTAGTCCGGTGGGGAGGGTCACCCAACTTTTTTTAGTCCGGGGGGAGGGTCACCTGGTGGGGTAGGGTCACCCAACTTTTTTTAGTCCGGGGGGAGGGTCACCCGGTGGGGGAGGGTCACCCAACTTTTGTATTCAAGAAAACAGCAAAATCTCAAAGTGGCTTTAAAATTCATTTAAAATTGAACATTGGAGTTGGTGCTAAGTGGAGCGTGTTGAGCGTGTGGAGCGCTGATCACGGATACGTGTCCGTTACTTTTTTAACTTCAGTATTTGTGAGAAGATGGCCAACTTTATTATTTTTTGACTAGCCTATTTCTTTTTAAAGGGCGTGAGCCTGTACAAGCACCAACGGAGGAAAACATAAATCTGCGCCTATGATAGAGAAAGACTGACAGATCTAACATACGTAATATAATTTATTAACCCTCGCGTTGTCTTCTTGTCAAAATTTAACATCAACACTTTTGTTGACACTTGTTCAACTTTTTCTTACGTCACTTTTGACGCTTTTTTTTCAACGTTTGTCACTTTGACGTTTTCAACACTACGTAACACTAACTTATTACCTTTAGTTTTAGTTATTTTTGGAATTAATGTTCAATAAACCTCATTTATAGGAAATTATACCTAATGTTTGAGTTGGAAAAGCAGAAATTAGGAATTATTGAGACTAAAATTAAAGGAATGGATGTTGATGATAATCACAGACTGGAATATGTCAACTTTTACTCTCAATACTATTTCAAAAACACTTAAATTTGGTTTCAAATGCTATAAAATTGAATAAGACGCCCCAAAATTAATGAAAGTAGAGATTTGTACTTGGCAAAGAGCGTTGTGTGGAATCAATGTTATTTTGGGGAATTAAAAATAACATTGATATAGGAAAACGGGTCAATTTGACCCGAGGACAACATGAGGGTTAAGCATTTATTTATTTTAACCCATATAACTAATATCCCACGGTGTTTTTAATAGTTTCTGTGCTGTATTCTTTTAAGCTGTGAACTTTGCACGTAATGTCGTACTACAGTGTACTGTGGTATGACAATGAAGAAATCTTGAATCTTGAAGTAAGTCCACATTAAGCCAGGCAGACCCTGAATGGACTAAGGGGCGTTTTCACACCTATAGCGACTGTCCTTTGGTTTGATCTGGTTTCACACCTGGGGAAATCAAAGCGGACCAAGACCTCCTCCTCAGGTCTTTGAGGGACTGAGAAGTTGTTGATGTTCAAACTCTTTTGGCTATGTGTCCTTGATCTTCCCATTCCTACCTACAGCACCTTTAAGCCTAAGTCTGTTTGTGGGGTTTTTGTTAAAAGAATTGAACGAAAAAAACCACTCAGTACACGTGTCAGAAACTCAATGTTTTGGCACGTTGTTCCTTCAGGACAAAACTAAGAAGGTCATCCTCGTCCTGAAGGAGGAAACACATTGATCTCTGGAACTGAACATGAAAAAGATTGCATGAGAGTTATGAGTCTGCAGCGTTGCCCTCCTTTCTCTAATATCTGCTCCATCAACCCTCCCCGAACATCCTCTAGCAATAAGACTTGTTGTGGCTGTCGCCACAGATTGGGCTTTTTGGAGACTCTCAGAATCAATAAAACTCTCGACTGATGTCCTGAAAAAGACACAACTGCCACATTATTGAGAGTTATGAAACCCTTTGAGGACCAGCAAGTGGTCGCTTTTAATCCCAGCTTGAGGATCGAGAGGTCACCCAGGTTTCGCTGCCGACCCCCGGGGAGTCCCTGCACAACCAATTCCACGGTCCTTTGAAACAGCAGACATCAAGGCTCCGCCAAACAGAAAGGAGCATCTTCAGAGCACCTATGGCCCCCATGGGGTTGGCTGACCTTTTACGTCAGCAGCTGCAGATACTTTTGGCCCATTTATACAAACAGCCATGTTACGACCTTTAAGTAGTAAGCCTAGGGGTAACTAGGAAGTAACAAACTCAAACTAACAAAGAAGAAACTAACAAGTCAGAATACGGTAACACAACTTTATTACACAACATAAAGATGTGTATATTTATATATTTGAACAAAGCAAAGTAATAAACAGTAATCTAAACTAAAACAGAAGCTGTAAAATCGTCAGAGTCTCCAAGGCTAAAACAACAAACAAAAACCCATACTAATTGAAAAGAAACCTATAAAGTCAAAAACAAAGACACAGTGCTAAACTCCCTGACTGGCCACAAAACAGGAGAAAAAGGGGGTCAAAACAAATGGCAGAGAAGCCTTACCAGCTTCAGATAAAATAATGATGTCCTAAATGACATGCACCAACAGCGAGTAGAACACCAACTACTGCAAACATGACAGGAAGTTGAGGCAAGAGGAAGGGGTGGAGTCTTGGACCTGGGAGCTTTTAATGCAGCCTCCCTGATGACCGGATTGGAAACACCTGGAGGAGGATCAGTCACTCAGGGATGGCACACCTGAAACAAAAGCAAAATAGCTCTCTTCCAAAAACAGGCCAGAGCAGCATTAGAGAACGTAACAAGCCACAACGCACAAATTGTCATTCTAGACCAGTGGTTCCCAATCTTTTTCAGTTCAAGACCCAAAAGAGAAACTTGGTGTCTGCCCGGGACCCAAATTTACAAAAATACACCATGAATCATTGTAACATCTACATTTTTAAACTGTAGACAAAAGACGGAACAAACCATGAATTTAATGTATATGAAGTATATTTATTCCATTATAAAAGTAAACGAAAACAGAAAAGGTCTCTATTGTCCTCTCTGTGTCTCCGTCCCCTCCCATCGTCCCTCAGGACCCACACCAACATGGTTTTAATAATGCTGACTTGAATTTAATGAGATGTATGTGTCTGGTTGAAGATCTCAACCAGCTGATCTACTCTAGGTTCGGTTTTTGAAAGTGCCCTTCTGAGGTCATGCTGAGGTCATGCTGAGGTCATGCTGAGGTCATTCTGAGGTCATGCTGAGGTCATGCTGAGGTCATTCTGAGGTCATTCTGAGGTCATGCTGAGCATTTAGTCTGTTTCTGTATTTGTTTTTCAAGTTTAATTTTTTTATTTTGTTTTTCAGGTTTCTAGAGTCGAAAAGCCAGATTCTCATTTTACTCTCCCAATTGGCGACCCAATAAAACGGGTCTGCGACCCATTTTGGGTCCCGACCCTAAGTTTGGGAAACATTGTTCTAGTGTAACAATGTCATTCATTTTATCAGGTTTCCACAGTAACATCCACGATGCATTGTGAGTCTGTTAAGAAAGGATATAGATGTGTACTACAGAATACAACGAAACACACAAAAAAACAACCGCCATGCAGTTTTTTAACAACATGAGGGTTGATTTCTGTCACTTATTGGAGGCAGTGTCTACCGGTGTCTTCCCGCTACGCATCAAACTCACAACCAAACCAGTAGAAAAGAATTGTTTGTCCATTATTGGCCGGCAGCAGCAGACAGCGTGCGGTTAGCAGAGGTATTTGAGAGTAATTGCCGGGCAGATGGCCGTCTCCCTGCAGCCGTCTGGTTCTGCTCAAGGTTTATTTCTGGTAAAGTGGAGTTTTTCCTTCCCCTGCGTTGCTCATGGGGGACATTCGGGTCTCTGTAAATGAGTATGGTCTGGACCGCTCTATATGAAATGTGTCTTGAGGTAACTTCTGTTAGGATTTGATAAAACTGACTTGAAGTGACACAACTGCATCTAAATGCACCGCGTGATGTTTGCAGGAACGTTAGCAGAGCACTATTCCCTGGTTGTGTGTTTGCTCAAGAGTAAGGGACAACACATGTTAGTCTGATTAAATGTAAAGGGTCTGTATTTATAAAGCGTTTTCTAGTCTTAACGACTACTCAAAGTGCTTTTACATCATACAGGATACATTCACTATCACACACATTCATACACTGTGGCCGTGATTTCCTGCCACGGCTAATCTATGAAACGGCCCATACTGCCGTATGGTTTGGAGGACTGGGGGGCTGTTTCACAACTTTATTTGTATTTTAAGTCTCATTTAGGTGGTTTATTATCTTATTGTCTTATTCTTGCACTGTTCTGTATTTGTATTTATATTAACCCTTGGATGGTATTCGGGTCAAAGTGATCCATTACAAATTTTTACAAGAAGAAAAATAGTCCAAGTTACATTTTTTCTACCTGAAATCAACATCCTTACCTTATTTCCTGTGATAGACATGTTGGTAACTGGGACGAAAACAATACAAAGGCACAGTGAATGCTAATGTGTACACACACACACACACACACACACACACACACACACACACACACACACACACATATACATGCACACACATACACAGACATACACAGACACACACATACACACAGACACACACACACACACAGACACACACACACACACACACACACACACACACACACACACACACACACACACACACACACACACATACACACACACTGGAGACTAATTAAGGACAAAGGACTATCATCCAACAGCTCCAAACCCTTTCTATAAAACCTCGCCCGGACAGTAAAGATAACAGAAGCCTAGATGTGCTGCTCAGCGTCTGGCTTCACCGTAACATTACCACAGTAGTCTACATCCACGACGCTCCACTTCCCGGATTGCTACGGTGCCAACGGTAATTCTGCCGGATGCACGTGATTGGCTTCTTGACCATAAATCACGACTTTTCCATGAGTTCACACCTGCACAGGTATATACCATGAACTGTATAAAACCTGGTCCAGTTATTGTGGCCACAGCCTATGTGACGCACCCACCTGTCACTCAAAGTGGTCCCGCCCTCAATTATCAAATACAGAACTTTAAGCCTTAAAACTATTGGAAACGGGGTCGTTCACCCACTATGTCATTGTCATGAACAGGAAATTTGGCTAAAGAGACCAAACCCGGGTTTTTGTTGTTGTACAAAGCTGTAAATATGGTTGCTTATGCTGTAAATCTGGGCATTTCAGCATGTGTGTGTATTTCAGGCCTGTGTGTAGTGATTACTAACAACACAGAGTGTAAATTGGAATTTCCCCACTGGGGATCAATAAACAGTATAAATTATAGAGGTCAATGGTGACTGACCCACTTTTGTAGCCAGCCTCTAGCTAGCTAGCTAGCTAGCTAGCTAACTAGCTAGCTAGCTAGATAGATAGATAGATATAGATAGATAGATAGATAGATAGATAGATAGATAGATAGATAGATAGATAGATAGATAGATAGATAGATAGATAGATAGATAGATAGATAGATAGATAGATAGATATATACTTTATTCATCCCGAAGGAAATTCTAACTTCTAGAAACTCTAGTGGCCATTCAAGGTACTGCAGTTCAGGCACTTACAAATTCAGATGCAGATGTCACTCTTTCGGATGTCCGTCCCCGTCCTCTGTCTCTGTGTCGGCGCTCTAACCTGCGGCTGATTTCTGAGGACTCTGGTTACCTGGTCCTCAGGTCTCTGCAGGGTAAATCCAGACAGCTAGCTAGACTATCTGACCCATTTCTAATTTTTACAAGATGAAAAATGGTCCAAGTTCCATGTTTTCTACCTGAAATCAGCGGCCTTCCCTTATTTCCTGAGATAAACATGTATTCCTGACTCAGAACATTATTCTGGATATGACACTTATGTTGTTTCCATAGTGATTTTTAACATGAATTATAACCTGATGACGAACCCCACTTCCATCTTTAATAGTGTTCTAGTAGAGACTGATTCATTCCCTGAACGTATATGTTATCTCAGCTGTTATAACTGACAATATCTGTTAATAGATTATGAAGGAACACGAGGGTTAAGTAGTTTTTGTGCATAGACCTAACCGAACTGGATGAAATGCTTAAAACGACAACCGCTACGGTCTCTGGTTTAGATATGAGGACATATTTGAGGGTAGGAACTAACAACCTATACTCTGGTTTGGGGTCTTTCCAGTACTGAATTCCTTCTTTGTGTTACTCTCCCTTTCCTAAACTGTGTGTCCTCGAAAACACAAGAAAGAGGAATTTAATGCTAAATCATTTCAGCTTTGAAAGATATCCGATCGATTTGTCGAACTCAGACTGCTGAAGCTTCACAACATCTGAACGAGCAGAGTCAGGCGATGGCTGTCTGTGGGTTTGTGACCCTTGTCACATCACACATATTGATTAGATCCATCATTGAAATAGAAATATCAATAAGTGCAGCTTTAAAAGAGGACTCTCTCTCTCTCTCGGCTCTGTGTTTGCGACTGATGCTGCGATAAAGCTGTATTTCACAATGTTCGACCAACGTCAAGCTGCAACGTTCGAGCATTATAGTCAGAGTTATTTATTCACAGCTACAATGAAGACTTGATTATGAGCTGAGAAATTATAAGATGATGATGCTGTGTAGTAAAACTTCATGTGAAGTCTATCCACGTGCCGTTGTGACTAACGGACATGTCAGTGATTATAGATGATTGATGCAGAGAAGACACTATATGTTGGTCTGAGAATCTACAGCTCACCTGTGGCTTTGATTGGTGGTTAATAATGGTTTATGTTTTATATGTTACTCTGTCGGCTGTATGGAGGGTTTAATGCTGGAAAATGAATATGGATGGGTGGATGGGTGTGTGGATGGGTGGATGGATGGGTGGGTGGGTGGGTGGGTGGATGGATGGATGGGTGGATGGATGGATGGGTGGGTGTGTGGTTGGGTGGATGGATGGATGGATGGGTGGGTGGGTGGGTGTATAGGTGGTTGGGTGGGTGGATGGATGGATGGATGGATGGGTGGGTGGATGGATGGATGGGTGGCTGGCTGGATGGATGGATGGCTGGATGGGTGGGTGGGTGGATGGATGGATGGATGGATGGATGGGTGGGTGGGTGGATGGATGGGTGGGTGGATGGATGGCTGGCTGGCTGGCTGGCTGGATGGATGGATGGGTGGATGGATGGGTGGGTGGATGGATGGATAATGGATGGATGGATGGATGGATGGGTGGGTGGGTGGGTGGATGGGTGGATGGCTGCCTGGCTGGCTGGCTGGCTGGCTGGCTGGCTGGCTGGATGGATGGATGGATGGATGGGTGGATGGATGGGTGGGTGGGTGGATGGATGGATGGATGGATGGATGATGGATGGATGGATGGGTGGGTGGATGGATGGATGGATGGATGAATAGGTGGGTGGGTGGATGAATAGATAGATGGATGGATAGTATTCCACTCAGAACATATGTTAATTCTTATCACTATAATTACTAAGCCTTTCTTTCAAATTTCATTTTAAATGACTTCAAATATCAAAAGCAAAGTTTTTGAGCAGAGCTACATTAAGAGCCAAAGTGTGTGTGTGTGTGTGTGTGTGTGTGTGTGTGTGTGTGTGTGTGTGTGTGTGTGTGTGTGTGTGTGTGTGTGTCAACATCTGCTGCTGAGTGGCTGCCTAAATAATTGCAAGCTGTTGAAAGTTGAAGCTTGTTAGCGGCGGTTTTGACACATTGAGCGGTAATGAAGGTAAACAAAAAGCTATTTATTTTCTGTCTGGAGATGAAAAACAGCCAAACATAAAGAAAGTGCTCATGTTGTTGTCAACACAGAGAACATATTTTCCCTTGACTTATTGCTTTCTTGATATAAATGACAGCAGCAGTTCTCCTTTTTTTTTAAACTTTCTTTTAGTGGACCTTTTTCTTAAAATCAACTCACTTCAACGCATTCTCATGAAGGCCTTAGTCGACAAAAAGTGAGCGTCATGCGGCGATGACAGTTAAGTTTAGACACCAAAACAACTAGTTAAAGGGTAACTACCACATTCTTCAACCTGGACCCTATTTTACTATGTGTTTGTGTGTAAGTGACTCATAGGAACAACAATCTTTAACGTTGGTGCAATATGAAGTGTGAACGCAGTAACCGGGCTGCAATGAAACCCTATTTGGCAAATGTCCAGCATCAGTTTCATCCACTAAAACTGCTTTATTTTGCCACTAAAAGGCTTAAATTATTAAACTATTCATCTGGCAACATTTAGGAAAGGATCCCTTCAGAGATAGACCTTTAAAACCTCTTTGAGACCTTTCTGTTTAACCAGAAACAGCTCTGAAGTTGCTAGAGCTGAACCCACCAGACTTCCATTTAAAAAGCAATACTTTTAGCGTGAATAGAGCCAACGTATATTCACATTTAAATCGGTAAACTACGTGTTTATTTCAACCAAAATTAGAGCTGTGATGGTTGGAAAAGTGGAAAGAAGACCCAAAACGGCTTTTCATAGTTTTATTTTGTTTCTGTTGTCTTTGAACAAAATGCATTTTGAAATGCTAAAATTACTGTTTATTTACATGGATTCTGGTGGGTTTAAAAAAACAGAAGATATACAGGGTTTAGTATTGGTTAGGCAGGCTCTGGGGAAGATTTGTTTCTGTGAGTGCGAGGTTGGAGGCTTATTGTGTGGGCTTATTATTAATATTGAACATTAAACTTAGCGTGTTCAGAGTGATTGTGCTTGTGAGTAGCGTGCGATGGCAGCTATTCAGTTGGGTGCGTTTGTGTCTGACCCTACTTTAGGTACGTTTGGCAGGTGTACAAAGAAGGATCTGCATGAGATTGCAGTGTATTATGGTATTTCCGTGTCTGTTTCCCTCCGTAAGGCTGAGCTGAAGGCTTTTGTGTAAGACGGTCTTGTTAGTCAGTGGTTTTTTCTCTGTATCGGCACCCGTGTGCGGCCCTGATCTAGTGGTGAGTGCACCTGATATGACAGATCAGCCCGTTACTATCACTCCAGTTGTTCGACATGAGGGAGCCGAACGACAGCCGGTCACTTTACCGCAGTTTGAACCAAGATTTGTCTCCAGGTTCTAAGCTGGATGCCAGGTGGAAAGTGCAGTTGATGCACCTTCAGGTAGAGAGGGAGGAGAAAGAGAGGCTTCTGAAGAAGCCAGCGTAGAGAGGTGCTGTGACCTGCTGTGTGACCTGCTCTGGATGGATGGATGGATGGATGGATGGATGGATGGATGGATGGATGGATGGATGGATGGATGAATGGATGGGTGTATAGGTGGTTGGGTGGATGGATGGATGGGTGGGTGGTTAGGTGGCTGGAAGGATGGATGGGTGGGTGGCTGGATGATGGATGGATGGATGGATGGGTGGGTGTATAGGTGGTTGGGTGGATGGATGGGTGGATGTAGGCATATCCTCTTGGCTTGGATGTTTTGTGTTTAAAAAAAAAGAAAAAGATTTTGCTCTTTAACAGAAAGGTCGCCCTCCTTAGAAATCCTTTCCATAATGTTGCTATGTCGAGCTTTGTCGCTCTTATTGCTACGTCATCTTCTCATTGACTTTACTTTGGCAATGTTCTTTCGTGGTGGCCACACGCAATTTTTACTTATTCGGTGCCACCACCACGTAATCATTCACGCAATTCTGTTAGACCAAGCTGGAAATACTTGTGGCAAGGACCAAACTGACTAGTTAAGTTTAGGAAAACACTTGTGGTTTGGATTAAAACCGGGGAATGAACACCTGTTTCCTGGAAAAAGCAAAGAATTTCTAATAAGGGAAGAAGTTCGACTCTCTCGATACTTCCGGCTTCTGAACTGGTTGCAGTTCCACCGGAGTTCCACTTGGGGCGCTCATGGGCCAGTGCAGAATGAATGGAGGTCTATGGAGATATACCCTCAAAATCCACTTTTCTCAGGATATAGTTTTTTGTCTAGTAATTTGAGTGTTGCATTTGGAAGGGGAGGCTAAGACAATACAACCTGCTGGGTGTTAGATCTTTTAAAAGTGGCGTTTTTGTGCTAAAAAGCCTTTTAAAATCTCAATGACGTCATACACATCGTACGGCCGGAGATTCTGCTTCACGGCGAGCTCTGAGTCCTTTATTCTCTCGAGGCATCGACATCACAGCTGACAGGTTAGGATCTTCCTGTCAACACACACGCTAGAAAGAGGTCTGCTGATGTTTTACAGACCACGCCGAAATATTCACACACACACGCGTCGGATGCCATCAAGCAGGATCTCTGGTCGTAATCAGTCCTTCGCTGACCAACCAGCATTCATTAGCAGAATGCTAGCGTGTTATGGGCAACAGCGACTCAACCTGTAACAAATCAAAAGGACATGAGTACACGTTCATCCAACTTTTGACCTATAATCCACGTTGAAGTTGCAAAAACTGCAATCAAATCTGAGATTTCTCAACGGCAATCAGGAAAAGAGAGAAATTTAGCCCTTTAGCTCCATAGACTCCCATTCATTTAGCCATCTAGCTCCATAGACTCTCATTCATTTAGCCATCTAGCTCCATAGACTCCCATTCATTTAGCCATCTAGCTCCATAGACTCCCATTCATTTATCCGTCTAGCTCCATAGACTCCCATTCATTTAGCCATCTAGCTCCATAGACTCCCTTTCATTTAGCCGTCTAGCTCCATAGACTCCCATTCATTTCACGATCAACCACCAGTGGAACTCCGGTGGAACTGCAACCAAATTCGGTACAATGGAGCTCAATAGGGAGTCAACAGGCTCACCGTAGACGGACTTTGTCTCTGAGAAGGGAACTCCGCTGCCCGGCTTCAATGTGCTGTGTTTTACGAATCAGCCGCCCACCCCGACCTCCTCCCTACGCTGTCCAAAGTATTCCCACGTGTCATCGAAATCGGGTTTCAAACCTCCAAAACTCTACTTGTAACTGCTTTACATAACTGTACCTTTTTCACATCCTAATCATCAATTAATTTATCATCGCTTCTAATTTCTGTGCTGAATCTGTAAATAACACTGTAATGTATAAAGGGGTTTTAGGGGGTCGGATTGCTGCTTTTAGTGAGCATGGACCAAAAAGTATAGTGGGCAAGAAACGTGTGTGTGTGTGTGTGTGTGTGTGTGTGTGTGTGTATATAAATGCTTCTCTGTGCTGTTTTTGAACTAAGCTGCTGGAGATGGCATTTTAGCATGCACGGCAGCAGTTTGCCTGTCTATGCATTTCTTCTTTCTTACTATTTTTTTTGTCTCTCACCCCCCCCCCTCTCTTTTCGTTCAGCTTCTGTCATGCTCAACTGCCCCGTCTCACCACTACACCATCCCCCTATGTTCGTGTGTGTGTGTGTGTGTGTGTGTGTGTGCATGCTCAGTATGTTGTGAGAAAGGTGGAGGTACTGTAAGCTCCACTCTGTCTGTGCCAGTTAGATAAGCCCAGCAGGAACCACCACCCAGAGTTATGCTCCCGGGGCATTTTGAAGGATTTGTTTTGGGTTTTTTTTCCCTTGACTGTCTTGGCCAGTTGTTGTGAAACAACCCGATCACGATTGTTTCGTGGTTTGTAACCCATCATCTACTGGCTGGGCCCCTGTGAGTCGATTCTGGAAGCAGTTACGAGATCTCGGAGAAACAAAGCGACCCGGAACAAAGGAGTCTGACACATAGTGGGGGGGGCATAGCTAAACTATTGCTCATTTTGTGGTGAAAGCCCTAGATCAATATATGTAGAAGAGATCTGACTTCGGATACAGTATTAGGGACCACTAAGGTCTATATAAAAGACTTCAGATACAGTATTAGGGACCACTAAGGTCTATATAAAAGAGACTTCAGATACAGTATTAGGGACCACTAAGGTCTATATAAAAGAGACTTCAGATACAGTATTAGGGACCACTAAGGTCTATATAAAAGAGACTTCAGATACAGTATTAGGGGACCACTAAGGTCTATATAAAAGAGACTTCAGATACAGTATTAGGGACCACTAAGGTCTATATAAAAGAGACTTCAGATACAGTATTAGGGGACCACTAAGGTCTATATAAAAGAGACTTCAGATACAGTATTAGGAGACCACTAAGGTCTATATAAAAGAGACTTCAGATACAGTATTAGGGACCACTAAGGTCTATATAAAAGACTTCAGATACAGTATTAGGGACCACTAAGGTCTATATAAAAGAGACTTCAGATACAGTATTAGGGACCACTAAGGTCTATATAAAAGAGACTTCAGATACAGTATTAGGGACCACTAAGGTCTATATAAAAGAGACTTCAGATACAGTATTAGGGACCACTAAGGTCTATATAAAAGAGACTTCAGATAAGAGTATTAGGAGACCACTAAGGTCTATATAAAAGAGACTTCAGATACAGTATTAGGGACCACTAAGGTCTATATAAAAGAGACTTCAGATACAGTATTAGGGACCACTAAGGTCTATAAAAGAGACTTCAGATACAGTATTAGGGACCACTAAGGTCTATATAAAAGAGACTTCAGATACAGTATTAGGGACCACTAAGGTCTATATAAAAGAGACTTCAGATACAGTATTAGGGACCACTAAGGTCTATATAAAAGAGACTTCAGATACAGTATTAGGGACCACTAAGGTCTATATAAAACCCTACATACGGATACAATCGCTCCATTCGCTCAGATGACGGGAGAGTAGAATCATAGGAAAGGACGATTGGTTCAAAGTAGGTTAATGTAGAGAAATCTTCAGAAAGGAAAACAATAACAATTTAAGATACCAATTAAAACTTTGAGGGGCTATGTTCACAGAATGGAGTCCAACAGATTCACAACACCAGTTGAATTGAGTCCTCCTGTCTTGTTTTTGTGAACTCTTTCCAGATAAAGAAGTCCCGACCGCGTCCCCGTCCACCCGACCTCCGGGGTCACACCAGCGGGACAAAGGAAAGTAGCGCCAAAGCCAAAAGCCAGTGGGCTGGAGGTACGCTACAGTCAGTGCTGACTCAAAGGGACGCCTTGTCTCCCACAAAGGGGAGACCCTCCCCTCCTCGCTGCCCCAGAGCCTGCTCCCTCTTCTGGGCAGAGGACTCAGCGTCAGCTCCCTCCCTGGAAGTCAGTCCCTGGAGCATGAAAGCGGGGGATTACTGCAGAGCGTGAAACCCCGGCATCAGCTGCAGTGTCAGGCCCAGGCAGCGGTCCAACTGAGCCTCTTCCCACAGACACACACCTGTGCTGCCGCACACACAGACACACACCCCTGAGCGGGACAAGGGCACGGCTGTGGGAACGCCGCTGCTGGACATGGACGCAGAGACAGGGACACCTTCGCCAGGTACTCAGTCAGCGTTTAGTGTAACGTATGCACACTTTCCTTCAGTCAATCCACGTCTTACACAGCGCTGCAAAGTAACTAAGTACTTTTACTCAAGTGTTCTGCTTAACTTATTTTTATTTTTATTTTTTATTTTTATTTTTTATTTTTTATGTAGCGGAGTACAGAGCTGCAACGATTAATCAGTTGGTTGACATACATACATACATACATACGTACATACGTACACATACAGTACACATACAGACATACATACATATGTACATACATACATACGTACATACGTACACATACAGACATACATACATACGTACATACGTACACATACAGTACACATACATACATACGTACATGCACACCTGGTCACTTTATCACTTTAACATTGGACTCAACACTGACACTTTAATAATAATTTATGGTCTTTTCTTTGTTTATTTGACAAATGTTCTTATTGTTGTTGTTATTATTATTATTGTTATTTTGTTGTCTTTATACTGTCTTTTTATCCATTTTTATTTATTTTTCTTGCTAAAACTGCTGCTGGAATTTCCCAATTTCCAACGATTAATAAAGAGAAGTCTAAGTCCAAAAAACAACAACATGATGAGCTCCTCTGCTCCCTCCTGCAGGTCTGTCCAGCTGCATGGTGAACTTCTCCGACCCGGAGGGGTACATCGACTCGTCCGATGACCCCCCGACGCCCGACGGCTCCTCCTTCCACTGCACCTACACTGTGACCGTGTACACCGGCTACGGAGTGGAGCTGCAGGTACGACTTCTGGTGCAGCGATCCTTATATAGCCAAAGGTTTTGATTTGATTGTTTTTAATGTTGTTGTTTTTTTTACCCTTTTTTTGACATTTGACATTTTCAACGCAGTGTTTATTTTTTATTATTTCACTAACACCACCTAGTAATCCATGGTCAATAACCCTCATTTGTAGAATTATCCCTAATTTTTAAGTTAATGAAGCAGAAATGATGAATTATTTTGACTAATAGTTAAGATCAGAGGACTATTTACAGCCAACGAAGAGCGACGGTTTCATCTGTAACACCACACATCTGATGTGGGTGGCTGTGGCTCAGTGGTGGAGTGGTTGCCTGCCAATTGGAAGGTTGGTGGTTCGATCCCTGGCCCTGCAGTCCCATGTCGAAAACCACCTTTGTCAAGTGCAAGACCCGGACTAGTCGAGTCTAAGACAAGACCGAGTCCAGGACAGGAAAACAAGGGCTTATGCATGACAGTATTGAGACAATCATTTTGGGGTTCCCTTTGCCTCCAATATTATTATCAACATAATAAAGACACCTGGACTCGGTCAAGACCAAAAGCCATATCTGGCAAGACTAGCGGCCGAGACCGAGACAAGTCCGAGTCCAAATACTAGCGAGTCTGAAACCAGTCCGAGTCCATAGAAAAACGGCAGATTATTCTATAAAATTTCACGCCACTTATTCACTTACATTGCAATATTTTTTGTAGTATGGCCAAGTAACTTTACTTAATATCTTTTATATAATGCCACTTTACATTCATTCAGTACTTTTTGACATTGTCTGTTGTTTGCCTGTTTGTTGGTTTTTTTACTGTAGAAAAATGCTGCTGTAACAAGGGAATTTCCCCAATGTGGGATGAATAAAGTATTATCTAATCTTATCTTATCAACGCAAGAGAGGGAGTACACCCCCGCTACAAATGGCCCAATAGAGAGTCGAAGTCACGCCCATTCCGGTGGACCTTAAAGGTCCCATGACACGAAAATGTCACTTTATGAGGTTTTTTTAACATTAATATGCGTTCCCCTGCCTGCCGATGGTCAAGACTTTAAGCCTGGGAGCGGAGTTCGCTTCATGGCGAAAACAAAAGACGCATCCAAACACAATTGTTTCCTAAACTTAACTACCGGTAGGTGTTTTGGTGTCTTAACATATCTATCGTCGCCACCTGATGCTCACCTTTTCTCGGCTAAGCTCCTCTGTCCTGGTCCGTCATCTCCTGAAGATCTGTACCCGTCTCAAAGTCACTTTTTCTCGGCTGTACTCAACTAGCAACGGACATCTCGCAGCGCTCTGTAGCCGGTAGGGAACATAACTGCATCGCTTGGTCCCCTGTAGCCTGCTCACAGTCACCTTTTCTTGGATAAACTCAACTTGCAACTGCCGCTGATTGGACGGAGCTCGGCAGTCGGCGTCACGAGACCAGCCGGCAGTCGCCTCCTGGTGTAGAAGATCTAGTCTGGCATTGCAGAGGAGCGTCTGGCTGTAGGCCGCGCAGCGTTCTGGGATGGGAGAACAACACGCTCTGATTTATTGGCATCTCTGTAAACCAATCACAATTTTATTTTGCACACACACACACACACACACACACACACACACACACTAATCACACACATTTTAACAATTTGCTGGGACATACATTTTATAGATACAGTTAAAAACATACATATACAATATCATGGGCCATTGGCATACAGCAGGGCTTCATAACACACACACACACACACACACACACACACACACACACACACACATGCACACAAACACACACACACACACTCACATGCACACACTCACATGCACACACACACACACACACACACACACACACACACACATGCACACACACACACACACACACACACACACACACACACACACACACACACACACACACACTCACATGCACACACACACACACACACACACACACACACACACACACACACACACACACACACACACATGCACACACACACACACACACACATTTTAACAATTTGCTGGGACATATACACACACACACACACACACACACACACACACACACATTAATCACACACATTTTAACAATTTGCTGGGACATACACACACACACACACACACACACACACACACACACACACACATTAATCACACACATTTTAACAATTTGCTGGGACATACATTACAGTTAAAAACATACATATACAATATCAAGGGCCATTGGCATACAGCAGGGCTTCATAACACACACACACACACACACACACACACACACACACACACACACACTGCATCCCTCTGCTAGCTGAGTCACTGGTTATCATGCTGGACATCATGTTGCAGTGAGGTGTGTGTCTGTCTGGTCTCAGGTTGAACTCTGCCTCCTGCTGGCGGCTGCCTGTACTGCCGTCTGTCACACCGACGTTTCTCTTCTTTCCTTCAATAATAACTATTTTAAAGGAGATTTTAAAAACAACAACAGTTAAATTCAGACACCAAGTGTTTTATTTACATGTGAACTAGTTCTGTCTTTGTCTCTTTCTGCCCTTTCAGTTGTCAGTCTGGCTGAACCATTGCGCAGCGTTTTGTTCTCCATGTACAGTAACTGAACACAGTCATTTGTAAAGAGGCCTTTCTACGAGCTCCCAGCAACAAACAGCAATCTGCTGTGTGAATACAATCATTCTAGTCAATCAACATGATGCTTTCATGTGTATACAGACCGCTACAGGAAATCATTCCTACCACAGGCATTAAAACTCTTTACCACGTCACCCCTGGGTGCTGATAAGACCCTGAGACTCCACAATAATAATAATAATGATAATAAGAATAAGAATAAGAATAAGACCCTGAGACTTCACAACACTGCACTAATGCAACCTGCACAACTGGTTTATTTACATTTTAGCATATTATTTAAGTAGTTGCACATTTCCCCACACACGTTTCCCCATCCTGTATATATTCAAATATTTGTTTTTATATTTTATTCCTATTATTCCTATTATTATTATTATTTCATGTATATTGTATGTATGTATACTGTATCCTAGTATTTCATTTATATTCTGTGCTGTGTGACTGATTTTGCTGCTGTAACACTATAATTTCCCATTTTATTGGGATCAATAAATATCTATCTATCTATCTATCTATCTATCTATCTATCTATCTATCTATCTATCTATCTATCTATCTATCTATCTATCTATCTATCTATCTATCTATCTATCTATCTATCTAGCTAGTGTAAGCGTGGACACCTAGACAATAGTAGCGTGTGAGTGCTATTTCAGGGCGGGTGTTCCCTAGAAGTTGTTTTGGTTTCATAATAACGCGTCAATAATACACAAAAACATAGAAAATACTCTCTGTGCCTTCCAGATGTATGTGTAACATTAAAACATGATGCATAAATAATATCCATTTCTTTCTATCCATTCTGTTCAGTTTAATAGGCAACTCATTTGTATACAATATTTGCAGTAAACAATGTTGTTGCTGCAAAATGGGACAAACTGACCAATATATATATAATATATAATAACAGATCCATACTTGGCGTCTGTACAGTATTGCCACTGAAAAACTACGCTGTGTTGATCACCCCCCCCCCTCCAGTCTCTACTTGGTCTCTCTTTCAGCTTAGGGGTCCCTGGCCTACAAGACGTTGGGGACCCCTGCCTTAGTGTCTTCCTGTGTGTTCAGGTGAAGAGTGTGAACCTGTCGGAGGGCGAGCAGCTGTCCATCAGAGGTGCAGATGAGCGAGGCGCCGTGCTGGTCCTGGCCAATCACACGCTGCTGGTGGAAGGTCAGGTGATCCGCAGTCCCACCAACACTCTGTCGGTCTACTACCGCTCTGCAGCGGACCCGGGCATGGGCATCTTCCAGCTGCACTATCAGAGTGAGTAGTTTGGACTTTGGGATTTCATTTTAGTCCGTTTTTATAGTGTGTTTGCAAGTTTTAATTTAGGTTGAGTTAGTTTTCAATGCAGAAAAAAAGAAAATCCAAGGCATTCTTCTTCAAATGAATGTAAAAAGCCTTTATTTTACTGGCTATTTGATGATAGAAAATGTCAAAGACATAGGGAGAAGCAACCCACGCATAGCGGTCCAGACAGCCTTCTTCATGTTGACATGGTAGGTGGCTCGCTATAAATGTTTACGTGTAAAAGATTAAGAAAAGACAAAAAACAGTTCACTAGGTATACTGTATGTGTAAATATCCACATACAGAGCGAGTCCGCCAGGCGGCTACATTGCAAGTTAAACCCAAACAAAGATCACAAAAATGAGAAAATGATCACAAGAAAGGACTGAAATCTATTTCTTGCATCTTTGAATGTCCCATGCACACTTTAACATTTATACATTTACTATTTTATTATATATATATATATATATATATATATATATATATATATATATATATATATATATAAAAAATCCCCCTCTCACCCCTTGTGAGGTGGTATGTGTCATCCTCAAGCTCGGTGGGAGTTTGAGGGTTCAGTATCTTAGCTGTTCCTAGGACTGCACTCTTCTGGACAGAGACCTCTGATGTTGTACCTGGAATCTGCTGTAGCCACTCTCCCAGTTTGGGGGTCACAGCCCCCCCCCCAGTGCTCCGATTACCACCGGCACCACTGTTGCTCTTACTTTCCACATCTTTTCTAGCTCCTCTTTCAGCCCTTGGTATTTCTCAAGCTTCTCGTGTTCCTTCTTCTTGATGTTGCTGTCGCTTGGGATCGCCACATCTATCACTACTGCCTTCTTCTGCTGTTTGTCCATCAACACGATGTCTGGTTGGTTAGCCATCACCAGTTTGTCAGTCTGGATCTTGAAGTCCCACAGGATCTTAGCTCGGTCGTTCTCGACTACCTTAGGAGGTGTCTTCCATGTGGACCTTGGGACTTCCAGCCCATACTCATGGCAGATGTTCCTGTACACTATGACAGCTACCTGGTTATGGCGTTCCATGTACGCTCTTCCTGCCTGCATCTTACACCCTGCTGTTATGTGCTGTACTGTCTCAGGGGCATCCTTGCACAGTCTGCACCTGGGGTCCTGCCTGGTGTGGTAGACCCCAGCATGGATCTGATGCAATGCTATTATATATATATATATATATATATATATATATATATATATATATATATATATATGAAAAGGTGGCAAAAAAGTGACAAAAAGGCTACGAAAAGGCGACAAAATGGCGACAAAAGGCTACGAGAAGGCAACGAAAAGGTGACAAAAAGGCGACAAAAAGGATACGAACAGGCGACAAAACGGTGACAAAAAGGCAGCAAAAAAGGTGACAAAGAGGCTACGAAAAGGCTGTGAAAAGGCGACAAAACAGCAACAAAACGGCGACAAAACGGCGACAAAACGGCAACAACGTTTCTACCAATGTTGTGTAACCCTGGTCGTGCAACAGAAAACTCTGATTGGACAGATAGTCTAGCTAGCTGTCTGGATTTACCCTGCAGAGACCTGAGGACCAGGTAACCATAGTCCTCAGATTGGATAGATAGTCTAGCTAGCTGTCTGGATTTACCCTGCAGAGACCTGAGGACCAGGTAACCATAGTCCTCAGATTGGACAGATAGTCTAGCTAGCTGTCTGGATTTACCCTGCAGAGACCTGAGGACCAGGTAACCATAGTCCTCAGACTGGACAGATAGTCTAGCTAGCTGTCTGGATTTACCCTGCAGAGACCTGAGGACCAGGTAACCGTAGTCCTCAGAAATCAGCCGCAGGTTAGAGCGCCGACACAGAGACAGAGGACGGACATCCGGCTTATATGAGGGACATCTGGCAGAATTTCTGTCTCCAACGAAGCAATCCCGGCTGGGAATCACCACAGATTTCCCAAATCTATTCTATTCCCATTGACAAGGTCCTGATTACATTTAGGGAAATTCCAGGTACAATACCAATTTATCTTGGAAATTAAAGAGATTCTCAGAGAACATCTGCTGTAGATTGTACAAACAAGAATCAATAATAATAATAATAATAAAAATAATAATAATAATGCATCAGGTTCATGTTTACAGAACCAACCCCCTAAAGTTACTTCAGAGTACTTTTTACCCATAAATCTATGGTGAAAAGACAGATATTAAAAGATAGATTTGGGGATTTTATTAATCGATATCAGATCACTTAAACAAAGATCAATTTTATTTTGAAAATCGCTTTTTTTTAACCCGGCCTCATTCAATAGTTATATTATAGCTTAAAAAAAACTGAAACTGAACGATTTATAATATTATTAATTTATTTGTATTTGTTTTTTTAACCCGGCAGTTCAGTTTCAGTTTACTAAGAATCAATTTCACTACTTATATATGTTTACAGTTGACTTTAATAACCCTGAACACGGCATACTAATGTAATAACGTGTCCATTAGGCCCTGCGGGGGTTTGTACGCTGTGTTCATGCTAATTGCATCTTCAAAAATCTTCTCATCGAATCACTTAACACGGGGATTGAATCTGTCGTGTGAATTAACTGATGAGAGCTCTGATTAATTGGCTCTCATCTCATTAGGAGGTGGAGAATATGGGAGATAGTATAGTGTGTGTGTGTGTGTGTGTGTGTGTGTGGGTATGTGTGTGTGTGTGTGTGTGTGTGTGTGTGTGTGTGTGTGCATGCATATGGGAAATAGTATAGTGTGTGTCCATGTGTATGCATGCCTGTGTATGGGAGATAGTCTAGTGTGTGTGTGTGTGCGTGCATGTGTGCGTGCGTGCATGTGTGGGTGCATGCATGTGGGAGATTGTTGATTAATATTATACTGTACTGTATAGTATGTGTGTCTGTGTGTGGGAGCAGGAGTGCATGCATGTGGGAGATAGTATAATGTGTATGTGTCTGTGTGTGTGTGTGTGTGTGTGTGTGTGTGTGTGTGTGTGTGCGTGTGTGTGTGTGTGTGTGTGTGTGCGTGCCAGCCCATAGTGAATATGACACAGACTGCATGTTAAGACCCACTTGTTATGAATCCCAGCCATCATCCATCATCATCATGTCCAGTTGAACTGACTGAAGGAGCGAGAAATTAAATTAGAAAAACATAAATAGAGCAGCTTACTAAAAGCTTATTTAATTATGATATATTCAAATAAGAAGAGCCCATGGGGGGGGGGGCGACCCTCCAAATTTATTAGAGACAAAAACGTCGGCCTGAAGTGTTAATTTACCGATGCTTTAAAGCTGAATTAGTTAAGAAAATCAACCGTTCCAGCTCCTTCTTGTTGTGCTTGCAGCTCTGTGAAGTAATATTTAGGATTCAGGCCTTAGGCAACACTTAAATTATCAACTAATCATCACATTTTCATGTTTCTAAATTGAAAAGAAGGGTAAATTGTCTTTTATTTTAAAGAAGATTAAAGTCTTAACTTTGTTTTTGAGGCTAGTTATCGGTCAAAAGGTGAAAAACAAAAAGTCACACAAGTAATTTTCTTTTAATTGAAAAAGATTTCCCCTCTTTTAATTAAAATACACTCGTTGGTTTTAATAAATGGGCGAATGCTTTAATGATTCTCGGTGCAATATTCGGGAATACTCTTTTTACTTAAATACTTTTTTTTAGCAGTTGGGGCAGGTCTGTCCAACTGACGACATCTAGAAACTATTTCCAGTTTATATTATATTACATATTAACAAATTCTGACATATTGACATATTGACATATTGACATGTTGACATATTGACATGTTGACGTATTGACATATTGATATATTGACAGATTGACATGTTGACAGATTGACATGTTGACATATTGACATGTTGACGTATTGACGTATTGACATATTGACATGTTGACATATTGACATGTTGACATATTGATATGTTGACATGTTGACATGTTGACATGTTGACATGTTGACATATTGACATGTTGACATGTTGACATATTGACATGTTGACATGTTGACATATTGACATGTTGACATGTTGACATGTTGACATATTGACACGTTGACACGTTGACACGTTGACACGTTGACACGTTGACATATTGACATATTGACATATTGACATATTGACATGTTGACATGTTGACATGTTGACATATTGACACATTGACACATTGACACGTTGACATGTTGACATATTGACATATTGACATGTTGACATATTGACATATTGACATATTGACATATTGACATATTGATATATTGACATATTGATATATTGATATATTGATATCAGGGCGATGAGCTGACAGAACTGACAAGTTGAACGTTGTCCGATCAGAACGGACCCACCGTGGGGGACTTCTTTAGTTTATTTACATTGTGTATTAACCTGCCGTTGTGCTTCGGGGGCCCCGGGGCCTTTTTCATTTCAGGTCAAGTGCTGTCGTGGCCTCGCCCTTCGGCTCTCGGAGACACGTGTTTATTTGTAGGCGATTACACGTATGTTCCACTACTCCCGGCTTGTCTATCGGGTCCCAGGACGAGATGAGGGTAGTGGGAAATGTGTTGACGGCAGGATAAATCTCTGGGACCCCGGAGGACGAGACCACGGTAGCATAAAAGTACGATTGAAAATAGGATGGGTTTCTGGGACCCCGGAGGACTAGATAAGGCTAATGGGATACACGTTCAAGTGCAGGACGGGTCTCTGGGACCCTGGAAGACAAGATGAGGCTATTGGGATACGCGTTTGAGTGCAGGACAGGTCTCTGGGACCCCGGAAGTCGAGACCACGGTAGCATAAAAGTACGACTGAATATAGGATGGGTCTCTGGGACCCCGGAGGACTAGATAAGGCTAATGGGATACACGTTTGAGTGCAGGACTGGTCTCCTGGACTCTGGGGGACTAGATAATGCTAATGAGATACGCGTTCGAGTGCAGGACGGGTCTCTGGGACCCCGGAGGTCGAGACCATGGTAGCAGAAAAGTACGATTGAATACAGGACGGGTCTCTGGGACCATGGAGGACAAGATAAGGCTATTGGGATACACGTTTGAGAGCAGGACGGGTCTCTAGGCCGAGGCCGAAGTCGAGACCACGGTAGCATAAAAGTACGACTGAATATAGGATGGGTCTCTGGGACCCCGGAGGACTAGATAAGGCTAATGGGATACACGTTTGAGTGCAGGACTGGTCTCCTGGACTCTGGGGGACTAGATAATGCTAATGAGATACGCGTTCGAGTGCAGGACGGGTCTCTGGGACCCCGGAGGTCGAGACCATGGTAGCAGAAAAGTACGATTGAATACAGGACGGGTCTCTGGGACCATGGAGGACAAGATAAGGCTATTGGGATACACGTTTGAGAGCAGGACGGGTCTCTAGGCCGAGGCCGAAGCCGAGGCCACGGTAGCATAAAAATACGATTGAATACTCTGGGTCCCGAAGGACAACACAAGGGTTAAATAATCGACTCGGAAGAAAACAAGAACTCCATCAACACTACAGAATGTGGAGTTAAACTGGACGGGCCCAATAACCTCTGAATAGTTCTACTTGTTGGTAAATTGCAATATGACCAGCAGACCGTAGTGGGGGGGGTTATGTCGGCAGGATCATTTACAAGGCAACCGTGACTACATTGTGCGTCTGCCCTAGAGCCATAGAGAGAGAGATAGAGTTGCGACTATTGCTGCGTTCATGCCCCCAGGAATTTCAGGGACTTCCCTTTGTTGGAAGCACACTGAGGCCTTAGGTGTGAATGACTGTGTGACTGTGTCTGCTAGTGAGCGACTGGAATAACCTCCAGCGTCCTCCCTCTGTGTGCAGTCTTCAGGCTGAGCTGTTCCCTGCCGAAGAGGCCTCACTTCGGGGAGGTGTCGGTGCTGGACCTGCTGCCTGGAGGCACCGCCCGCTTCCACTGCCACATGGGTTACCACCTGCAGGGGGAGCCGCTGCTCACCTGCCTCAACGCTTCGCTGCCCGTGTGGAGCGGCCCGGTGCCCAGCTGTAGGGGTGAGTGCTACTGGTGTAAAGGGGGTCCTAAAATAGGGGTGATGATGATTTAATAGATCCATTAAGGAACTCTTTCTCTGCAGCTCTCTGTGGGGGAACTGTGAAGAACGCTACAGTAGGGCGGGTGCTGTCCCCTTCCCCCCACCACGGGCCTAATGCCACCCAGGACCGCTCGTGCTCCTGGTCCCTGGAGGCCCCCAAAGACCAGAGGCTGCACCTCCACCTGGAGAGACTGGCCCTGGGAGTCACAGACAGGTACAAGCGCCCGCGTTCGTTGCGTTTATGGGGTGTTCTGTCATGGTTGTGGTGCAGATCTCTTGGGGGAGGGAGTTCCAGAGCCTGAATGAGAGGGGGGAATGCCAGAGCAGAAGGAATGAGAGGGGGAAATGCCAGAACAGGGGGAATGAGAGGGGGAAACACCAGAGCAGGAGGAATGAGAGGGGGAAACACCAGAGCAGGGGGAATGAGAGGGGGAAAAACCAGACCAGGGGGAATGAGAGGGGGAAACACCAGAGCCGGAGGAATGAGAGGGGCAAACACCAGAGCAGGGGGAATGAGAGGGGGAAACGCCAGAGCAAGGGGAATGAGAGGGAGAAACGTAGGAAAAGATATTCATGCTGCTCTATACACCCTAAAAGTTGTGATTATTTACATGGAGTCTGGTGGAGAAATGCTGCTCTATACACGCTAAAAGTTGTGATTATTTACATGGAGTCTGGTGGAGATATGCTGCTCTATACACGCTAAAAGTTGTGATTATTTACATGGAGTCTGGTGGAGATATGCTGCTCTATACACACTAAAAGTTGTGATTATTTACATGGAGTCTGGTGGAGATATGCTGCTCTATACACACTAAAAGTAGTGATTATTTACATGGAGTCTGGTGGAGATATGCTGCTCTATACACACTAAAAGTAGTGATTATTTACATGGAGTCTGGTGGAGATATGCTGCTCTATACACACTAAAAGTTGTGATTATTTACATGGAGTCTGGTGGAGATATGCTGCTCTATACACACTAAAAGTAGTGATTATTTACATGGAGTCTGGTGGAGATATGCTGCTCTATACACACTAAAAGTAGTGATTATTTACATGGAGTCTGGTGGAGATATGCTGCTCTATACACACTAAAAGTAGTGATTATTTACATGGAGTCTGGTGGCGATATGCTGCTCTATACACGCTAAAAGTAGTGATTATTTACATGGAGTCTGGTGGCGATATGCTGCTCTATACACGCTAAAAGTAGTGTTTATTTACATGGAGTCTGGTGGAGATATGCTGCTCTATACATGCTAAAAGTAGTGATTATTTACATCAAGTCTGGTGGGTTTGGTGATGGTGATTTCGGGGCTTTCCCATAATTCCACATTCCATAATGTTGTCAGACACTTAGAATAATAATAATAATCTGATTCTGTCAGCGACAAAAACACAACTTTTAGTGAAAGGAAACTACGCTCTTATCGCCATTGCCAGGTGCAGTGGTCTTGCAAAAACCTGGACCAATTTCAGACACACACACACACACACACACACACACACACACACACTCTCATGCACGCAGTGTTTCCATCCCTGCAGGCTGGTGCTGTGGAGCGGGCTGGACGCCGGCTCCGTGGTTCTGTTCGACTCGGGCCGGAGCGGGCAGATACCTTTCGAGGGAGTGATCAGCGAAGGACCTGCGGTGAGGATCCAGTTCATCACGGATATGCCCAACCACAACATGGGATTCAACATCCGCTACGAAGGTACAGCAGCTTTCTGAAAATAAAACCGTGTGTTTCTGCAGCACAATGCAAAAAGGTGTATTGTTATATTTCTAAAATTACTGTTTAATCGTGTGAACAATAAGCGAGAGCTGCAGGGCTCTATGTTCTGCTCAACGTCCTGGGCTGCCAAGGAGATTCTGGCTGAAGTGGGTCTTAATCTGAGCTGAAGCTTTCACTTCCTGGCTGTCAGATTGCGGAGGGCTGGAAAGATCTTCTCTAACGTGTTTATCCTCTTCAGCCAAGAGAAAAAATGGATCCTTTGCAAGTGGAAATGAGATTTGTGGACGTGTGATTACAGCTTTTCTTCAAGGGAGAAACTGCCAAATTATGTTGGCGTCTTTTTATGGAAATTACAGAGAGGGATGGGAGGAGAAGGAAGTGAAAGGAATGAAAAGAAAGAAAGAAAGAAAGAAAGAAAGAAAGAAAGAAAGAAGGAAAGATGGAAGGAAGGAAGGAAGAAAGAAAATGGAAGAAAGGAAGAAAGAGAGAGAGAAAGAAATAAAGAAGGGAAGGGAAGGGAAGGGAAGGGAAGGAAAGAAAGAAAGAAAGAAAGAAAGAAAGAAAGGAAGGGAAGGGAAGGAAAAGAAAGAAAGAAAGAAAGAAAGAAAGAAAGAAAGAAAGAAAGAAAGAAAGAAAGAAAGAAAGAAAGAAAGAAAGAGGGAAGGGAAGGGAAGGGAAGGAAAAGAAAAAAGAAAGGAAGGAAGGAAGGAAGAAAAGAAAGAAAGAGAGAGAGAAAGGAAGGAAAGAAGGAAAGGAAGGAATAGAGAAAGGAAGGATGGAAGGATCGATAGAAAGAAAAATAGAAAGAAAGGAAGGAAAGGAAGAAAGAAAGAGATGAAGGAAGGAAGAATGAGAGGAAGGAAGAAAGAGAGAAAGGAAGGAAGAAAGAGAAAAAGGAAGGAAGACAGAGAGAAAGGAAGGAAGAAAAGTAAGAAAGAAAGAGAGAAAGGAAGGAAGAATGAGAGGAAGGAAGGAAGAAAGAGAGAAAGGAAGGAAGAAAAAGAAAAAGGAAGGAAGACAGAGAGAAAGGAAGGAAGAAAAGGAAGAAAGAAAGAGAGATAAAAGAAGGAAGGAAGAATGAGAGAAAGAAAGAAAGAAAGAAAGAAAGAAAGAAAGAAAGAAAGAAAGAAAGAAAGAAAGAAAGGAAGAAAAGAAAGAAAGAAAAAAATGGAAGGAAGGAAGAAAGAAAATGGAAGAAAGGAAGAAAGAGAGAGAGAAAGAAAGAAAGAAGGGAAGAAGAAGGAAAGAAAGAAAGAAAGAAAGAAAGAGAGAAAGGAAGGAAGAAAAAGGAAGGAAGACAGAGAAAAAGGAAGGAAGAAAAGGAAGAAAGAAAGAGAGAAAGGAAGGAAGAAAAGGAAGAAAGAAAGAGAGATAAAAGAAGGAAGGAAGAATGAGAGAAAGGAAGGAAGAAAAAGGAAGGAAGACAGAGAAAAAGGAAGGAAGAAAGAAAGAGAGAAAGAAAGAAAGAAAGAAAGAAAGAAAGAAAGAAAGAATGAGAGAAAGAAAGAAAGAATGAGAGAAAGAAAGAAAGAAAGAATGAAAGGAAGGAAGAAAGAAAGAAAGAAAAAAATGGAAGGAAGGAAGGAAGAAAGAAAATGGAAGAAAGGAAGAAAGAGAGAGAGAGAAAGAAATAAAGAAGGGAAGGGAAGAGAAGGAAAAGAAACAAAGAAAGAAAGAAAGAGAGAAAGGAAGGAAGAAAAAGAAAAAGGAAAGAAGACATAGAGAAAGGAAGGAAGACAGAGAGAAAGGAAGGAAGACAGAGAGAAAGGAAGGAAGGAAAGGAAGAAAGAAAGAGAGATAAAAGAAGGAAGGAAGAATGAGAGAAAGAAAGAAAGAAAGAAAGAAAGAAAGAAAGAAAGAAAGAAAGAAAGAAAGAAAGACATTTACCGGCGTTTCTTTGGGTTGTCCGGCTCCAGCCTTCGAGCGAGGCCACTGCTACGAACCGTACCTCCAGAACGGAAACTTCACCACCTCGGACCCGCTGTACGGCGTCGGCGCCGTGGTCCAGTTCACCTGCGACGCGGGTCACGCTCTGGAGCAGGGCCCCCCCGTCATCGAGTGCATCAGTGCGAGGGACCCCTACTGGAACGACACAGAGCCGCTATGCAAAGGTAAAGCTAACGCTCACCTTCATACTTCAGGGATTCAGATCAATACAAAGAAACTGCGCTAACGTGGTTACTCTAGTATCGTAGTAGCGTGATTGGTTATAACTTATCGTAATGTTATTGGTTAGAACTTATCGTAACGTTATAACTTATCGTAACGTTATTGGTTATAACTTATTGTAGCGTTATTGGTTATAACTTATCACAACGTTATAACTTATCGTAACGTTATTGGTTATAACTTATTGTAGCGTTATTGGTTATAACTTATCGTAGCGTTATTGGTTATAACTTATTGTAGCGTTATTGGTTATAAGTTATCGTAGCGTTATTGGTTATAAGTTATCGTAGCGTTATTGGTTATAACTTATCGTAGCGTGATTGGTTATAACTTATCGTAGCATGATTGGTTATAACTTATTGTAACGTTATTGGTTATAAGTTATCGTAGCATTATTGGTTATAACTTATCGTAATGTTATAAGTTATCGTAGCGTTATTGGTTATAACTTATCGTAGCGTTATTGGTTATAACTTATCGTAACGTTATTGGTTATAAGTTATCGTAGCATTATTGGTTATAACTTATCGTAATGTTATAAGTTATCGTAGCGTTATTGGTTATAACTTATCGTAGCGTTATTGGTTATAACTTATCGTAACGTTATTGGTTATAAGTTATCGTAACGTTATTGGTTATAAGTTATCGTAGCGTTATTGGTTATAACTTATCGTAGCGTTATTGGTTATAACTTATCGTAACGTTATTGGTTATAAGTTATCGTAACGTTATTGGTTATAAGTTATCGTAGCGTTATTGGTTATAACTTATCGTAACGTTATTGGTTATAAGTTATCGTAGCGTTATTGGTTATAACTTATTGTAACGTTATAACTTATCGTAGCATTATTGGTTATAACTTATCTCTCTCTCTCTCTCTCTTTCTCTGTCTCTCTGTCTCTCTCTCTCTCTCTCTCTCTCTCTCTCTCTCTCTCTCTCTCTCTCTCTCTCTCCCTCTCTCTCTCTCTCTCTCTCTCTCTGTCTCTCTCTCGCTCTCTCTCTCTCTCTCTCTCTCTCTTGGTCTCTCTCCCTCTCTCCCTCTCTCTCTCTCTCTGTCTCTCTCTCTCTCTCTCTCTCTCTTGGTCTCTCTCTCCCTCTCTCCTCTCTCTCTCTCTCTCTCTCTCTCTCTCTCTCTCTCTCTCTCTTGGTCTCTCTCTCTCTCTCCCTCCCTCCCTCCCTCCCTCCCTCTCTCTGCAGCTCAGTGTGGAGGTGACCTGACCGGTCCGGGGGGGGTGATCCTGTCTCCCAACTGGCCCGAGTGGTACGGAGAGGGAGAGGACTGCAGCTGGAGGATACATGTCGGCGAAGACAAACGGGTGCTGCTTGATGTTCAACTGTGAGAAACACACACACACACACACACACACACACACACACACACACACACACACACACACACACACACACACACACACACATACTCAAGGACTGTACTTATTGTTGAGGTACCCGTACTTTACTCGAGTCTTTTCTTTTCATGCCACTTTCTACTTCTAATCCGCTACATCTCTTTAGAGATAAATTACTTTAGAAGTTTTTGTTGATCAATGGTGCGTTCACTTCCCGCTGCCAGAATGCACCTGAACACACCTCCCTGTAAGACCAGCACACCCAGAATGCACCTGAACACACCTCCCTGTAAGACCAGCACACCCAGAATGCACCTGAACACACCTCCCTGTAAGACCAGCACGCCCAGAATGCACCTGAACACACCTCCCTGTAAGACCAGCACGCCCAGAATGCACCTGAACACACCTCCCTGTAACTGCAGCAAGCCCAGAATGCACCTGAACACACCTCCCTGTAAGACCAGCACGCCCAGAATGCACCTGAACACACCTCCCTGTAAGACCAGCATGCCCAGAATGCACCTGAACACACCTCCCTGTAAGACCAGCACGCCCAGAATGCACCTGAACACACCTCCCTGTAAGACCAGCACGCCCAGAATGCACCTGAACACACCTCCCTGTAACACCAGCACGCCCAGAATGCACCTGAACACACCTCCCTGTAAGACCAGCACGCCCAGAATGCACTTGAACACACCTCCCTGTAACACCAGCACGCCCAGAATGCACCTGAACACACCTCCCTGTAAGACCAGCACGCCCAGAATGCACCTGAACACACCTCCCTGTAAGACCAGCACGCCCAGAATGCACCTGAACACACCTCCCTGTAAGACCAGCACGCCCAGAATGCACCTGAACACACCTCCCTGTAAGACCAGCACGCCCAGAATGCACCTGAACACACCTCCCTGTAAGACCAGCACGCCCAGAATGCACCTGAACACACCTCCCTGTAACACCAGCACGCCCAGAATGCACCTGAACACACTTCCCTGTAAGACCAGCACGCCCAGAATGCACTTGAACACACCTCCCTGTAACACCAGCACGCCCAGAATGCACCTGAACACACCTCCCTGTAAGACCAGCACGCCCAGAATGCACCTGAACACACCTCCCTGTAAGACCAGCACGCCCAGAATGCACCTGAACACACCTCTCTGTAAGACCAGCACGCCCAGAATGCACCTGAACACACCTCCCTGTAAGACCAGCACGCCCAGAATGCACCTGAACACACCTCCCTGTAAGACCAGCACGCCCATGGGTGCAAAGACGCGTGCAGGTGCATTAGCCAACAATATAATAATTAACGGTCTGAGATGATTAGACCATTAAACACAGAAAACAGTTTTGATCCTTTCAAGTTTCTAAAGAGGGAGTATCTTTTTGCATTGGGTACTTTTGATACTGTGTGTATATTTTCCTGATAATACTACATATTTTTACTAAGGTAGTACTAGTGCAGCACTTAAATACAAATACAATACTTAGTATTTTAACAGTGTTATGTAGTACTTCAGTAAAGGATCTGAACACTTCTTTCACCACTGACACACACACACACACACACACACACACACACACACACACACATACTCCGCTCGGATCGAAAGTATTTGACTCATTCGAGAAGAGTTATCATTAAAAATGTACGCGGGGAGTGTGGAGGCTCAGTGAGAGGTCCAGCACCCCGTCTGTTGATATTTCTCTTTTCCGGCTCATACTGAAATATTAAATTCAAAACTTGACAATATTACACAGCATGTTGTTAGACTGTTCTGCCCTGATGCTGTTGGATTGAATCCTTCGTCTTTCCCCTGCGTTCATAACTCAGAAACGTCCATATGAATACTTCATCTAAAGCCAGTATGTGTAAAAGCTAGTTAGTTGTAAGAGATAATAATAATAATAAAAATAATAATAATAATAAATTGAATTTGTATAGCGCTTTTCCTAAGCTCAAAGTCGCTTTACAGAGCAGAAACAGTAGATAAATATAAAAAAACTAACTAAGGATAGGCAGAACAGAAGAGATGGGTCTTCAGACGGGACTGAAAATGGTGAGGGACTCAGAGATGTGGATCTCATGGGGGACGGAGTTCCAGAGCCTGGGAGCTGCCCTGGAAAAGGCTCTGTCCCCAAAACTGCGGAGCTTTGACTTGGGGACATAGAGGAGACCGGCTGAGGAGGATCTGAGGGACCGTGAAGGTTGGTAGGGGGAGAGGAGGACAGCGAGGTGTGACGGGGCAAGGTGGTGTATGGCTTTGTAGGTAAGGACCAGGATTCTGTATGTGATCCGGTGAGAAATGGGAAGCCAGTGTAGCTGTTTTAGGACCGGAGTGATGCGGTGCCAGGATGTGGAGCGGGTGAGGAGTCCCGCGGCTGAGTTCTGAACCAGTTGGAGCCTTTTAATGGAGGTGGAGCTGATGCCGAGGAGTAGTCTAGTCGTGAGGAGATGAAGGCATGAATAAGTCTTTCGGCAGCAGAGGGAGTGAGTGAGAGATAGTCCCCTGGAAGTCAAAAATACGTGTTTTCCTCTTACGTGTAGTGCTGTTTATGAGTCTAGATAGCTTCGAAGTGAGTTGTTCGGCTTGTGGTGCTCAACAAAAGAAAGAAATACTTGAAAAAATTCAACAGCAATGTCTCTTTCCAGAAATAATGACCCGGTTACTCAAGATAGTCCACCGACCTGGTGGTGAGCAGCTTCACAGAGGAACTATTTTCTTGATACCGAACTACAGCCGCCAACCGTATCACTCCACAGAGACTTGAAATTAAAATAAATGGCAAGTTATTTTGTTTTTTTACTTTACAGAACAAACAGAGCAACGTCACATTCTGCATCATGTTTGAGGGGCGGGGCTAGAAGTTTGTAGTAGTAGAAATATGATTGCCCCCACCCCCAATCCATTGGGTTAGAGTGCTCTCAATCTGACATTTGTGATTTCCATTGGATCAGAGAGCTGTCACTTGGCTGCCTGTTCTGCCAATCTCCCCAGCCCCTTGTCACATGATCAATTAATGTTTCCATGACGACTATCCAAAATTTTGAAACCATACAAAGCAGACTTTGTTTTTTTTTTATTTCACACTGAGCATGCAGAAAATCTGGATTTGGATTTACACGTAAAATAAAAACAAGTGAAATTAATAATGAATGTGAAGTTTTTTTTAGCAGAATTACATTGGGTTGTTTTTTCCATATCCAATATTTTCTATATTTTTAGGCAGATCTTCTCTGCTGTGTTCTGATAAAAAATGCTGTGTGTGCCCCCTCCCCTCCACTCCCCTAGACTGATTATTGGTCGCCTGCACGTCCTTAACCAAAAGTGAAGGGACCTCTGATTTGAGCTCAAACCCCCGTCTTTTTCCAAACTGAGTAGTTATCGTGCCTACATATAGCCAATCTGTGTCCATACAAGCAGCCAAAATGGGTTTGGCAAAATGTGGCTCAGGAAAGGAAAATTTGGGGTCCCCGGCTGACCGGCGGACGAAGATGGATGGATGGATGGGTTTATTAAATGAGTAAAACCCCCAAGGTTTCAATGTCACCAGCGCTGTCCTTTAAAATAATGTGTTCATTCTACATTGAGTTATGTGTAATGTGGTATGGGGCGGGGGTGATGGCGCAGTGGATGTGACACATGCCTTTGGGGTGGGAGATCTGGGTTCGATTCCCTCTGCCACCAACATGTCCCTGAGCAAGACACTTAGCCTGGTTGCTCCAGAGGCGTGCAACCTCTGATATATAGCAATTTTGGATGAAAGCGTCAGCTAAATGACATGTAATGTTATGTAATGTAATGTATGAAATGGGTCTGACACGTTTAGCTACACTCCCCAGCGAGCACTAATCCCATTACATACGTCAGCCCTTTGGTAGATTTATGTCATATCATATTTACAGAGAAATCAATTTTCCCAAAAGCCTTTTCTCTTCTGCGGCGCTGTGAAAACAAGCGTCTCCGGGGCGATAATAACACGGCTGTGCTGAGTTTACTGTTAAGCACTTCATGCCTGCGGATGAAAGTGTTTAGCCTCTCTATATACCTACCTACCTACCTACACCTACCTCTACCTCTACCTACCTACACCTACCTCTACCTATACCTACATATACCTACCTACCTACCTACACCTACCTCTACCTCTACCTACCTACACCTACCTCTACCTCTACCTACCTACACCTACCTCTACCTATACCTACCTCTACCTTTACCTACCTATACCTACCTACCTCTACCTATACCTACCTACACCTACCTCTACCTACCTACACCTACCTACCTACCTACACCTACCTCTACCTCTACCTACCTACACCTACCTCTACCTATACCTACCTACCTCTACCTATACCTACCTATACCTACCTCTACCTCTACCTACATATACCTACCTACCTACCTACACCTACCTCTACCTCTACCTACCTATACCTACCTCTACCTACACCTACCTCTACCTATACCTACCTCTACCTCTACCTACCTATACCTACCTACCTCTACCTATACCTACCTACACCTACCTCTACCTACCTACCTACCTACCTACCTACCTACCTACCTACACCTACCTCTACCTCTACCTACCTACCTACCCTACCTACCTACCTACCTCTACCTACCTACCTACCTACCTACCTACCCTACCTCTACCTACCTACCTACCTACCTACCTCTACCTCCTACCTACCTACCTACCTACCTACCTCTACCTACCTATACCTACCTACCTCTACCTACCTACCTACCTACCTACCTCTACCTACCTATACCTACCTACCTCTACCTACCTCTACCTACCTACCTACCTACCTACCTCTACCTGCCTGCCTGCCTACCTACCTGCCTGCCTACCTACCTGCCTGCCTACCTACCTGCCTACCTACCTACCTACCTGCCTACCTACCTACCTACCTACCTACCTACCTACCTACCTCTACCTCTGCCTACCTACCTGCCTCTGCCTGCCTGCCTGCCTACCTACCTACCTCCTTCGTCTGCCTGTGTCTCAGGAACCTGCCTCATGACTAAAAATCTTGTGTCTCAGGAAACACATTTGACTCATGAATATAACTGTACATTTCAGATCTTGGCAAGAGACTTATGATATTCATAGTGTATGATCTTTATGTTTTATGTTTGTATCCAAAGCTTAATCACCTCATATAATTGATAGAAAAAGCAAAATAAGTGAAAATGCTTTTCTTGAAGTGCACAATAGCTTAATAATGAATGTCTCTGTGATTTAGAGTGAGAGGATCATCAACCGAGAGGATGCTGTTAGATGTGGAAGTCTGCATTTTGCACAATAAATAATAAAAATATAATGTTTGGGTGCAGAAAGCGAGTGAAGAATCAAACCTGAAATGATTCAGAATAACAGTCCATCCATTGTTTTACTTCAAACACTCATTGAATCGCTCTTTTCTTACTGAGGGGATCAATAAAGATCTCCATTTCTCTCCGTCCTCAGATTGAACATCAGCGACAGCGACATGCTGACCATCACCGACGGCGACGAGGTCACGGCTCGCATCCTGGGCCGGTACGTCGGGGGAAGCGGCCCCTTTAAGCTCTCGTCCACCACCCCCGACCTGACGGTCACCTTCCACTCAGACCCAGCGGGGCTCGTCTTCGGGAAGGGAGAGGGCTTCATCATCAACTACATGGGTGAGCTCAAACAGCAGCCCGGTTCATATTTAAAACCAAATTCAACAGAGGTTGGACAATGAAGTCAGTCTACCTACCTACACCTACACCTACACCTATACCTACACCTACACCTACACCTACCTACCTATACCTACACCTATACCTACACCTATACCTACACCTATACCTACACCTACACCTATACCTACACCTACCTACCTATACCTACACCTATACCTACACCTACCTACCTACACCTACACCTATACCTACACCTACACCTACCTACCTATACCTACACCTACCTACCTACCTACCTATACATACACCTACCTACCTACACCTATACCTACACCTATACCTACACCTACCTACACCTACCTACCTACACCTACACCTACACCTACACCTATACCTACACCTATACCTACACCTACCTACCTATACCTACACCTTTACCTACACCTACCTACCTACCTATACCTACACCTACCTACCTACACCTATACCTACACCTATACCTACACCTACCTACCTACCTATACCTACACCTACCTACCTACACCTATACCTACCTACCTATACCTACACTTATACCTACACTTATACCTATACCTACCTACCTATACACCTATACCTCTACCTACCTATACCTAAACCTACCTATACCTTCACCTATACCTACACCTACCTATACATACCTATATACCTATACCTGTGATGTTTTACAACAGTTAATATTTTTCATTCATCATTATTTGGAGAAGGGGGGGGGGGCACTGGCCAGTTTTGATTGCCAATACTCATTGGCATATTTTACCCAGTAATGTATTTTGTGTGTAAAGACTTCAGGAGGAACCACAGGGCTCGGAGCTGGGACACAGACAGGATCTGTGTTTTTCTTGCAATTTATAGACAAAGAAATAAAAAAAAAATGAAAGGATAACACCAGCTTCATCCTTTTATTCATCTTCGTTCATTCAGTTTCATTCAGCCTTTCCTCCTCAAACTGTCGACTCCTTTTTTCCCCTTCCCTTTTCCTCTCCTCTTTATTTGTCTTTCCTTTCATTTCCCTCTGCCCTTATTCAATCACGTCCTATTTGTTGCACCGTCTCACAACGGCTCTCGTCTACACACAAGAGTTTAACAAGCAGCCAAATACGCTCGCTTCCTCGCCCCCTGCACACACAGCTATCTGCAACGCTTCCCACATCCAACACCTGACTCCAATTTAGAGACACACACTGTCCAATTTACTTGTCACCCTCGGGACACCACACACATTTTCCTAGAGGAGTAAATCAAGTAGACACAGCGTAAATACGTAGGCTACTCTCTTTGATTATATGTGTGTGTGTGTGTGCGTGTGTGTGTGTGTGTATGAGTGTGTGTGTGCGTGTGTGCGTGCGTGCGTGCGTGCGTGTGTGCGTACAAGTCTGTATATGAGTGTGTGTGTGTATGTGTGTAAGTGAGAGTGTGTGTGTTTGCGTGCGTGCATGTGTGTATATGAATGTGTGTGTGTTCGTGCATGTGCATGTGAGAGAGTGCGTGTGCGTGTGTGTGTATGAGTGCGTGTATGTGTGTGCGTGTGTGTGTATGAGTGCGTGTATGTGTGTGCGTGTGTGTGTATGAGTGTGTGTATGTGTGTGTGTGTGTGTATGCGTGTGCGTGTATATGTGTGTGCGTGTGTGTGTATGAGTGCGTGTATGTGTGTGCGTGTGTGTGTATGAGTGTGTGTATGTGTGTGTGTGTGTGTATGCGTGTGCGTGTATATGTGTGTGCGTGTGTGTGTATGAGTTTGAGAAAAGCGCTATATAAATTCAATTTATTATTATTATTATTATTATGAGTGTGTGTATGTGTGTGCGTGTGTGTGTATGAGTGTGTGTATGTGTGTGCGTATGTGTGTATGAGTGTGTGTATGTGTGTGTGTGTGTGTGTATGCGTGTGCGTGTGTATGTGTGTGTACACACTGTGTACCCACCACACACATTCATGCAGCACGGAGGAGGAGAACTGAGTCAACAGAGAATGAATAATTGATCCAGGACCGTTCCCTGTAGGCCTGTTATAGTGTACCGTGTAATGCTGTACAGTACGCGGGCCAATCCATCTTCAGACGGACGTGTACGCAGACACAAGGCTTGCTACTAATTTATACGTCTCTCTCCGGGCTTGGCAATGCTTTTTCTCTCCTTAGATTAGTTTAGTTCAGCTGAGTTTTTCGGCCATTTGTAACTTGCAACATTCACTACGCTAGTAATAAACAAAAAATAAAAATAACATCATTTCTTTTACTTGCAAAAGAAAAACAAAAAGATATAAGAGAAACAAAACAGGACTAAAAAGTTGTAGGCTTTAGTTTGAGATAATACACCTTCCCTGCTACAGTAACATGAACTATTATTGTAATTATTTTTAAAGGAGAAGCTGCGATCTTTTTACTTGTATTTTCTGAAATATGTGAGGTCCATACTGTATGTATACATATAATGGATGGGTTGTGTGTGAAAACACCACCTTCTAGGTAACTAGAACATAGGTAGGGAACATGAAAATAAAGGGAACGCATTGAATGCATATGCATATATATATATATATATATATATATATATATATATATATATATATATATATATATATACATATATACACTGTATATATACTAGAACATAGGTAGGTAACATGAAAATAAAGGACGCATTGAATGCATATGCATATATACATATATATATATATATATATATATATATATATATATATATATATATATATATACATACATACATATATATACTGTATATATACTAGAACATAGGTAGGTAACATGAAAATAAAGGGAACGCATTGAATGCATATGCATATATACATATATATACATACATACATATATATACTGTATATATACTAGAACATAGGTAGGTAACATGAAAATAAAGGGAACGCATTGAATGCATATGTGTATATATATATATATATATATATACATTAAACATGGCGTTTTTAAGCAAGTTAAAAAAAATGTACTTTCATTTTCAAACCTACCTCCTTACAAGGACATACGGCCACTAGAGAGCGCCACCACCATCAACGTAAATATAGGTCGGAATTGCTTCTTGTACAACCAACCTATGGAAGCGTTTTCAGGGAGGAGCGGCTCTCCATTTCAGCAGTAAGTTTTACAGCTTAGTAAAACCCTAACTTGGTAGTCATGCTGACAGCTCCAGATGTATTCTCCTTGATCGATCTGAGAGCGGTTTGTGGCTGCGGGTCTTATTACATTTGACCGGCAGATCTAAATCCTAAAGCTCGTAGAGACAAACATGGCAAATAAGTTTTGTGCCGGGCACTTTTAATCAAGGATGAGAAGAATTATTGATTGAAAAAAGATCTTCAGAAGGATCAAGAGCCTGCTGCTGCGTCTCTGTGATCAGTTCGTGCTGCGGTGGGAGGCATCTCAGATACAGCATGAGAAGCATACACATGAATCAGAGCAAAAAGGGTTTTCATTTTAAAAAGCAAAAAGTTTTCAGCCAGTGAAAACACACGTTAATTGGAAGCATCTAGCTTGATATTTTTGGTTCTAATGAGTCCGTGTAATGCAAGAGATTCATTAGGAGTCTTTGTGTTTGTCCACCTGATTGTTATAAAATCATAAAAATATCAATAGTGGGGTCTTTAACCATATTATAGTTAAAAATAATAATAATAATAATAATAATAATAATAATAATAATAATAATAATAATACATTTTATTTGTAATGCACTTTACATTTAAGACAAATCTCAAAGTGCTACAGGTAAGATCATAAAAGCAACAACAACATTATTGTGCAAGGTTAAAACTCATAGGTTCTGCTAAAAAGAAATGTTTTTAGTCCTTTTTTAAAGGTCTCAATAGTTTGTGGTGTCCACAGATTATATAGACCTTAGTGGTCCCCTAATACTGTATCTGAAGTCTCTTTTATATAGACCTTAGTGGTCCCTAATACTGTATCTGAAGTCTCTTTTATATAGACCCTAGTGGTCCCCTAATACTGTATCTGAAGTCTCTTTTATATAGACCTTAGTGGTCCCTAATACTGTATCTGAAGTCTCTTTTATATAGACCTTAGTGGTCCCCTAATACTGTATCTGAAGTCTCTTTTATATAGACCTTAGTGGTCCCTAATACTGTATCTGAAGTCTCTTTATATAGACCTTAGTGGTCCCTAATACTGTATCTGAAGTCTCTTTTATATAGACCCTAGTGGTCCCTAATACTGTATCTGAAGTCTCTTTTATATAGACCCTAGTGGTCCCTAATACTGTATCTGAAGTCTCTTTTATATAGACCTTAGTGGTCTCCTAATACCTAATACCGGGAGAAGCTCACGCAGCCACGGCAACACACGGACACTAGAAACCTTTATAAATTACATGTATAATGACAGGATGTGTATTGTTAATTGGTCGCAGCGGAGTCTGTTAGCAGTTAGCTTGCTCGTTAGCCGCTGAGTTGTAGCGGCGTGCAGGCAGAGCGAGCAGCCGCCTAGCTAACGCTACCTGGAGACCATGTGACCAGCAGCTAACGCTAACTGGAGACCATGTGACCGCTAACTGGAGACCATGTGACCGTCAGGTAACGCTAACTGGAGACCATGTGACCGGCAGCTAACACTAACTGGAGACCATGTGACCGGCAGCTAACGCTAACTGGTCCCTATGTACCAACAACGTTATATAAACGATAGGTAACCTAGCAACGGCGATTATGAGCTTGTCCTCAGAATGAATGTTTTGGTAGGAACCAAAGTTCACATCGTATGTTTCTCCGGGATCAGCCAGCGTGAAAGACGTCTATTCTGATCGGTTGCTGGCGTTAGCCGCTGCACCACGTCATAGCTCATTACCCTAAAGTTGAAAAATTTCAACTTTCTGATTATTGTTTTGTTTTTACTCAGAGGTGTCCCGAAATGACTCCTGTCCAGACCTGCCTGAGATCCAGAACGGCTGGAAGACCACATCCCACATTGCGCTGGTGCGCGGGGCTCGGATCACCTACCAGTGCGACCCAGGCTATGACCTGGTAGGACGGGAGACCCTCACCTGTCAGTTAGACCTCTCCTGGAGCTCACAGCCGCCCTTCTGTGAAAAGAGTTAGTTCCACTTTTATTCATACATCTTTTTAGTGTGTTTTTCATACCGGATAACAACTAGTGTATCTTGTTTTTCTTCCTCTTAAATATCTGGGGGTTAACATTTTTAACTTGTTACACACACAGGGACACACATGCTTGTTACACACACAGGGACACACATGCTTGTTACACACACAGGGACACACATGCTTGTTACACACACAGGGACACACATGCTTGTTACACACACAGGGACACACACTATGCTTGTTACACACACACAGGGACACACATGCTTGTTACACACACAGGGACACACACTATGCTTGTTACACACACAGGGACACACACTATGCTTGTTACACACACAGGGAAGCACACTATGCTTGTTACACACACAGGGACACACATGCTTGTTACACACACAGGGACACACACTATGCTTGTTACACACACACAGGGACACACATGCTTGTTACACACACAGGGACACACACTATGCTTGTTACACACACAGGGACACACACTATGCTTCTTACACACACACAGGGACACACATGCTTGTTACACACACAGGGACACACACTATGCTTGTTACACACACAGGGACACACATGCTTGTTACACACACAGGGACACACATGCTTGTTACACACACAGGGACACACATGCTTGTTACACACACAGGGACACACATGCTTGTTACACACACAGGGACACACATGCTTGTTACACACACAGGGACACACACTATGCTTGTTACACACACAGGGACACACACTATGCTTGTTACACACACAGGGACACACACTATGCTTGTTACACACACAGGGACACACACTATGCTTGTTACACACACAGGGACACACACTATGCTTGTTACACACACAGGGACACACACTATGCTTGTTACACACACAGGGACATTCCTGCTTAACAAATCCTGCATAGCAATGCGCCAAAGTACAACCGCACCTGACTTTTTAAGGGACACTCTGATTGGTTGATTGCATGTTACGCCCAAAACACACCTATGATTAATGAAGGCACTAAGTACAACTCGGCGCACAGACCTTTTTTCGACTGTCAAACTAGCAAAAGTGGATTCCTACACGCCATCAACACACCTGCGCCAGGCGCTTCACGCCGTGCACTGACATCGTTAAAATAGGGCCCGATATGTGTCTGTTTTTTTATATATTCCTACCTTTTCTCAGTCATGTACTGCTCGGATCCCGGCCACGTGGAGCACTCCACCAGGTCTCTTTCCGACCCCAAGCTCTTGGTGGGGACGACCATTCAGTACAGCTGCAAGCCCGGCTTCATCCTGCAGGGCGGCGCCACCATCACCTGCTACGGCCGCGAGCCGGGGACCCCTGTCTGGACGTCTCGACTCCCCCACTGTGTTTGTGAGTATCAGTATTGGTTTCCAATGCAGGGGGGGGGGGGAATATTGAAAAAAAGTGTACATTTCTTTAGCCGGGAGGACAACACAAGGGTTAATCTGAACAGAACCTGATTCAAGTTACAAGTCATTAGATACTACAGTAGCCAGACCTTACTCCACAGCGCTGTGGAGGTAGCTCGGTCCTGTGATATCAGGAAACCTTTCACGAGGAGAGACAGTTGCACATGGCAGTTAACTGAAGATGAGAAGCTCGGTCCCCGTGGCTGTGCGCTCTAACATGAGTGGGTTTCTGTGATTTCTTGCCTTTGCTCTCTCTTCCCTCTGCTGACACAGATCACAGCGTCTGCACACGCTGCTTCATCTCCTGCATTTTCATCGCAGGACTGACGTGCGTGCATGCGTGCGTGCATGTGTGTGTTTTCGGGGATATTAATAATGTTTGTGTGAAGTGTTTGATATGGAAATGCGGTGCTAATGCACCGTACCAATCAGCCCTCCGCCACCTGGAGGAGGGGGTGGAGATTATCCATGAGTCATGACACCTCAGCCCGAGCCTGTCAGATCTGTCAGTCCAGCTCTGACGCAAAACCTCTGATTCGTGTTGAGAATCCATCCAGTTTTGCTTTATAATATTTTTATTTTTTTTTCCTTCTCCTTTCTGTATCTAGCTGAGGACTCGGTTTCCTGTGACAACCCGGGTCTCCCTGACAACGGCTACCAGATTCTGTCCAAGAGGCTTTACCTGCCCGGCGAGTCACTCACCTTTGTCTGTTACCAAGGTTACGAGCTCATTGGCGAGGTTGCAATTAAATGCATTCTCGGGAACCCGTCGTTTTGGAGCGGCCCACTTCCACTCTGCAGGGGTGAGAATTTTAATTTTGAGAGTTTTGTTTTTTTTATGCTTTAAAGCGTGCGTGGAATGGATTTATGCATGCACACAATATTCTTCAAAGTCTTTTTTTACCTCATGCTTGTTGATACAGATTAATCATGCCTCTACGCATGCTAATGACCATTCGCTAAACCCCTTTGCCCCAGCTTGTCCAATCATAGTTTTGCAACTTAGTAACTAGGCAACATTTAAAGAATTTGTAGGTCCCCTGGTGTTTATTAGCCTTTCCAAATCTAAAAAAAAAACAAGTCAATGGGTTTTAATTGAATGGGTTTTTGTTAGATGCCTGAAAAGGTTTGTGGTTAACACAAGATTAGGAGATTTACCTGAATCAAAAACGTTAACGGTGCCCTCCCACACAAAACCGTTTTTACTTGCATTTTTTGAAATATGTCAGGTCCATATGTGTGTGTGTGTGTGTGTGTGTGTGTGTGTGTGTGTGTGTGTGTGTGTGTGTGTGTGTATGTGGTGAATGTGAAGATGAACTGCTACCTCCTCTTTCAACTCTAGCCACTGGAAAGAAATCAGGCCAATCACAACAGCTGGTCAGTCTGACGTCATTAATATTCATGAGCTGGGTAAAGGATGCTGATAGCCAGGCTCTCATTGGCTAGCTGTTAGCCAATCAGAGTTAAGCAGCTCAGCTTAGCTGGTTGAATATTAATGTGAACTGGCCTCTAGCTCACCCAGTGGGACCACGTGCCCCGTGTAGGCTGAGTCCTTTGCAGCAGCACTGGGTTCAAGTCCGACCTGCGGCCCTTTGCTGCGTGTCATCGCTCTCCCACCTTTCCTGTCTATCCACTGTCACTATCAAAAGCCCCCCCCCCCAAAAAAAAAGAAATACATCATGGGTTTGGGGGGTGTTTACACTCCAGCGGCGGGGGGGATTTAGTAGGGGTGGGAATCAACAGACGCCTCTCAATACAGTATCATCACGATACTTATGCCACGATGATATCATTGCGATTTTACACATATTGCAATATTCTGCGATATATTGCAATTTATAACCTTTTTTCCAATTTCTAATGTTGTCCCCAAAAGGAAACTTATCAACATCTGTTTCATCTAAAAAGAAACATTTCTCTGTTTGTTCATATCACTTCATTTTATTATTGCTGCATAACGGCATTGTCAAGCAGACAATCTGACCAACACATATATAATAAAAGATCCATACTTGGTGTCTGTGTATAGATACAGTATTGCCACTGAAAATTTTGCAATACCCCCCCCCCCCAGGATTTAGCGAACGGTCATTTCAAAGCAGCCTTGTTACAAATACAAACTGGGCAGTAAGTGTGATGTAATTTCCATATGCACTGACTGACAGAATGATGTCTTGCAGCCAACTATGACTGCTTTGGCAACCATGCTTTGGAAGGTGAGTGTTATCTGTGTGTGTGTGTGTGTGTGTGTGTGTGTGTGTGTGTGTGTGTGTGTGTGTGTGTGTGTGTGTGTGTGTGTGTGTGTGTGTGTGTGTGTGCTCGCTCTCACACTGTGGCCTGCAAAGACCACACTGTTTGTTTTCTGGACTGACCAAAAAAAACACTCAAACAAAGCAAAGACTAAAAAAAGCACTTCCCGTCTCTGTCTGCTCTGCCTGCCAAGTTCATTCCCAGTGTGTGTGTGTTTGTCCGCCTACCTGTCTGTATTCATTTGTTAATCTGTCTGTTGCTTAACCATCCTCGACCAGACTTAAGAGGTTTTAGTTGTTCTCCAGATGCCAGTTAACCTTTTTATTTTTTCGTGTTGCCTCTCAGTTGCAGAGGCGACTCCAGGCTCCACTCTGGATGGAGGGAACATAGCGCTGGCAATCTTCATCCTCGTTCTTTTGCTGACCGTGCTGCTTGGAGGAACTTACGTCTACGTCACACGGTAAGATCCTTGGCTGCTCAAGCTGGATTTCAACACTGGCAAAAATGGGGAAATTTCTTCTGGACTCCAGACCCGAAACCTCAAAGGGTCATTGTGTGGCAATAGGTTCATGGTAAAGTGTATATTTGGGAACTAAAGAGTGAAATCAGCTGGCATGAAAAGGACTTTAAAGGTCTCATGACATGATGCGTTTATATAGACCTTGGTGGTCCCCTAATACTGTATCTGAAGTCTCTTTATATAGACCTTAGTGGTCCCCTAATACTGTATCTGAAGTCTCTTTTGTATAGACCTTAGTGGTCCCCTAATACTGTATCTGAAGTCTCTTTATATAGACCTTAGTGGTCCCCTAATACTGTATCTGAAGTCTCTTTTATATAGACCTTGGTGGTCCCCTAATACTGTATCTGAAGTCTCTTTTGTATAGACCTTAGTGGTCCCCTAATACTGTATCTGAAGTCTCTTTTGTATAGACCTTAGTGGTCCCCTAATACTGTATCTGAAGTCTCTTTTATATAGACCTTAGTGGTCCCCTAATACTGTATCTGAAGTCTCTTTTGTATAGACCTTAGTGGTCCCCTAATACTGTATCTGAAGTCTCTTTTGTATAGACCTTAGTGGTCCCCTAATACTGTATCTGAAGTCTCTTTTATATAGACCTTAGTGGTCCCCTAATACTGTATCTGAAGTCTCTTTTGTATAGGCCTTAGTGGTCCCCTAATACTGTATCTGAAGTCTATTTTATATAGACCTTAGTGGTCCCCTAATACTGTATCTGAAGTCTCTTTTGTATAGACCTTAGTGGTCCCCTAATACTGTATCTGAAGTCTATTTTATATAGACCTTAGTGGTCCCCTAATAGTGTATCTGAAGTCTCTTTTATATAGACCTTAGTGGTCCCCTAATACTGTATCTGAAGTCTCTTTTATATAGACCTTAGTGGTCCCCTAATACTGTATCTGAAGTCTCTTTCCCAAAATTCAGCCTTGGTGCAGAATTCCAGCCACTAGAGCCAGTCCCACAATGAGCTTTCCTTAGTATGTGCCATTTCTGTGTCTGTAGCTTTGGAGGAGGAGAGAGGGGGGGCAAGGTGGTGTCTGGTGGTGTGGCCTTGACCAACTGCCACTTTGCTCTTTTGAAAGCCATGATGTCTCTCTCTTTCATTTGGGAGCCAAATTCTCTGGGCAGGCAAAGCAGAGAAAGGGGAGGTAACCTTGCCCCTTATGACCTCATAAGGGGAAGATTCCAGATCGGCCCATCTGAGCTTTCATTTTCTCAAAGGCAGAGCAGGATACCCAGGGCTCGGTTTACACCTATCACCATTTCTAGCCACTGGGGGGCCATAGGCAGGCTGGGGGACTCATATTAATGTTAAAAAACCTCATAAAGTGACATTTTCATGCCATGGGACCTTAAAGATGGATCCAGAGGTCTCCTTTGCTAAAGTTTTTAGCTTTCATACCGTCATCGTTACAGCCGATAATGTTTGATAATGTGTCATAGTCTTAATATGTTGTTTCTGTTTTCCCTCATCCTCTCTTTTAGGTGCCGATATCACTCCAACTTGAGGCTTCCTCTGATCTACCCCAACCCTTACCGACAGATCACCGTGGAGACAGAGTTTGATAACCCACTCTATGAGACCGGAGGAGTGAGTGTCTAGCACATTTAAGAAAAACTGAAACTGTACATTGAGCGCCCATCTGTCCATACTACCTCACAGGGATCATTCATCTGCCTTTTCATGACATAACCACAATTCTGGGGAATCGTTCTAGTTTCTCTATGTCTATAGGAGCTTTAACAGGGTTTGGTTTTAGTCGTGCATTAGGATAAGGATAAGAGTCCTATGTTTTTCGTAGCCGGCACCGTTCCGCTCTTCTCTTGGGACCAACCCGGCCCTCGGTGCGGTGTCAATCAGCCTCGACACTCCGTTGACGGTTCATTTGTAGACATTCAATACGCAGACAAAATGTTGTTGGGTAACGTCATGACAAATCAGAAACATATCCTCTTCTCAAATGCAGCTGCGCCCATCTTTGCTGCCCCATGGGTCTTACAGGGAGGTGTGTTCAGGTGCATTCTGGGCGTGCTGGTCTTACAGGGAGGTGTGTTCAGGTGCATTCTGGGCGTGCTGGTCTTACAGGGAGGTGTGTTCAGGTGCATTCTGGGCGTGCTGTCTTACAGGGAGGTGTGTTCAGGTGCATTCTGGGTGTGCTGGTCTTACAGGGAGGTGTGTTCAGGTGCATTCTGGGCGTGCTGGTCTTACAGGGAGGTGTGTTCAGGTGCATTCTGGGCGTGCTGGTCTTACAGGGAGGTGTGTTCAGGTGCATTCTGGGCGTGCTGGTCTTACAGGGAGGTGTGTTCAGGTGCATTCTGGGCGTGCTGGTCTTACAGGGAGGTGTGTTCAGGTGCATTCTGGGCGTATTGCTATCTTGAGGCAGCGGGAAGTGAACGCACCATTGACCAACAAAAACCTCTAAAGTCAATAACGCAGCATTTCCTGGTTATTTTAACATGAATTAGTAAAATGTACCTGGGCTCGTGCACAGCGCAAAACTAGTAAAAGTGGATTTGGACGCGCCCTAAACGCACCTGCGCCAGGCGCATCACGCCGTGTGCTTAGATCGCTAAAATAGGGCCCATGGTCGCAACAATCTGCTGAAGTTCAAACCAGCATCAGAATGGGGATAAAATATTATTTAAGTCACCAGGAGATTTAGGGACACACACACACAGACACACACACACACACACACACACACACGCACTGCTAATATTGCTTTCCATCTTCTCTTTGATTGTCCACAGGACACTCGTGAATATGAGGTGTCGATATGAGAAGACGTTTCTGACCCGAGAACCGCCCCGCCCCGTGTTGACTCTTCATCCCGTCCTCCCTCCTTCTCCACCCAGGAGGAGGCGATGTAAATACAGAACGATGATGTCCGGCCCCTTCTGCCACAAGACGCAGTGATCGATTCTGTTCTCTCCTTCAGCTTCTGAAGACACGGTGGGAAACAGGAGAAGAGAGATAGACTAGAGTCAGTGTTGAACTTTTTGTGGATCAGTGTCGCGGGAGATGGTGGGAGGACGGAGGAGAAAGACCCAAAAATCATCGAAGAACATCCAACACGGTGAAAAAAGAGGAGATGTCTGGTGCGAAAAAGTTAAGGAGGAGAAGGGGGAAGGAGTGTAGGGGACAGGACACAGGATGAAGACTGTGGATTAAAGGGTATTAAAGCACTTTTTTAGTATTTTTCAATAAATTTAAGACATTTAGGTAAATAATCATGGAATATAGCTTTAGAAAGAGTTGTAAGAGTTACAATATTAAGATTTTCATGAAAGCCAGCTCCACTTTTGATACTATTTACGGTCAGATGCAATTCAACTCATTTAGTAGTTATCTCAATATATAGTAGTTTTCATTGTTAATGATGGAAGTCTGCCATTCCCATCCATCCATCCATCCATCCATCCATCCATCCATCCATCCATCCATCCATCCATCCATCCATCCATCCATCCATCCATCCATCCATCCATCCATCCATCCATCCATCCATCCATCCATCCATTTTCATTTGGTTGTCAGGGGCAGCAAGCTAAGAAAATGATATACAATCTCCCCAACGTGTTTAGGGTCTACTCCTGGTCTTCTTACCAGTTAGATAAGCTGGAAAACCTCCAACAGGCTGTGCCGAGGAGTTATCCTGATCAAATCCCACAACCACCCTAACTGGCCCCTTTTGAAACAAAGGAGCAGCAGCTCTGTGTAGCATCTAAGCTTCTTACCTGGACTTTGAGACTGTGACGAGCCACCCTACGGAGGAAATTAATTTCAGACGCTCGCATCCGCGATCTCGTTGTTTTGGTCTCCATCCAAAAGTGGGGTGGCTTTTATTGAGAAGCAGTCACAGAAAACCTCATTCGGGGATAGGAGGAAAAAAACACTCTGGGCTGTTGGTATTTCTTTAAACCAATCACAATCGTCTTGGGCGGCGTTAAGCTCCGGAGGAACATTTGCACCCCGCAAAAGAAAATTCGTACAATATGAAATGAAGTGAATTGTTGACACAATACAGTAATGTGAGCTATTTAAATGAGCTGATACATGGTTACCCCTCATTAGCTCGTACCAGTGTATCTCCGTGTGTACTTCGTCCACAGCGATCCCACCAACCAGTCCCAAAACGTCCCAGTTAGAGAGGAAACGCCCTTCTTTGTAATTCCCCCAAAGAACCAAGCAGGCCTGACTTGTTGCACCATCCACATTTTCTTCAAAACGTGCCATTTGTAGCGTGTAGCTCGAAGTTAGTTGTTTCCTGAAGCGAAGGAAGTTTTAAAATGGCAACACACAGAGAGCAGAAGGTGAGGGATGTCAGGCCATTATCCTGGAAATGGCCTCCCGTTGATCTTGACTAGCGCAGTAGTGATCGGGTGGTGGAGCCAATACACCCGCCCTTGGTCAATCCCAGCTGTCAACCAATAAATAACTAACAAAAACCAAGCTGATCATAAAAATGAACACTTGTACAAAAACCACTGTGATCAGAACTACCTAAAATGACAGAAACCATGTTTGGGAAACCATTTATTTCCCGTGAACTTTGATTTTTTAGTTTGGGGCCATGTCCCATCTGCTAGCCAGCCAGCCACCAGGGGGCGATCCAGATGTTGGGCTTCACTTATACAGTCTATAGATTCAGTCGATTTTTGCAGTTAACTACTTTCTCGTGTTCGACTGGACCAATTTGGGATTATGAAGTCCTTCTGGCCACAGTTCCTGTAACTCTTTCAGCTCCTACTTCAGGGCAGGGTCCTAGGTTAGATGGCTGTGTTATAATAACAAAAGGTCAGTTCCTATGGCCACTTGGCCAGTGTGAATGCAAATGGTAAACCAGTTTTGAGGGAGAGTAGTTTAGAAGTGGACCATTCCTACAACTATGTTCCTGTAACTACTCGGTTGGAAAGAGGCTTATAGGGTTGTAGGGCTGGGCGATATGGAGAAAATCAAATATCACGATATTTTTGACCAAATACCTTGATGTCGATATTGCGGCAATATTGTAGGGTTGACTTTGGTGCTTTCACAAAATGTTATTTATACAATGAGATGTTTGATAAATATTCTCCAGAATTGATTTAATGACTTAGTGGGTAAAAGGTAAATAACAGAGCAGCTACAACACCCTGGGAAGTTCAGAAAATTACATTATACAGCCTTTAAAACCAGGAAAAGACACAAACCATATTACGATATATCCAAAATCTAAGACAATATCTGGTCTAATATCGCGAAATTGATACAACATCGATATATTTCCCAGTCCTAGACTTATGCATCAATCCTTGGTTTGGATGCACTTGCTAAACCACCCAAGACTGAAATATTACGGCCCTGACACACTAACCCAATAATCTGCACTTTTTTGGGCCACATCGGGGGTGGGGGTGGGGGCAGTCAGTCCGACTGCCTTTTCTGCCAACAGTCAGCCGTCGGGTTGGTGTCACGGCCCTAAAGGATTAAAACCTTGGGGGAGTCTTGGCGATACATTGGCAGGTGGAACAATGGATTTTCTTTATGTTTTTCTTTACATCTGCACTCATAAGTCACCATCTCTTGCCACAATATGATAATGACAGGAAGGAAATATTGGTCAGCGGCTTCCTTTGTTTTCCTTTGGATAGTTAGTCCGACACAGGACGTCAGCTGTGTCCTGTCCCCAAACTCCCTCCTGCCTGCAGGCACCTTCAAGCTTTTTAACTCCAGCTGTTCCAGCTCTGGCTTTAGCTGTAGTTAAGTGGTATTAATGACTTAGGGGCCAGAGCAGTACTGATGTCCTGTCTTAGATGAATGACTGTCGTAGACTGGCCTTTAGAGTCCCCCAGGTCTGGACCGGCTCCTGATTAAAAAGGTAAAAGTAAAAACAGCGTTTTGCTGCAGACATGGAGGTATGAGATATGAATAGCGTAGCTGTAGTTACCTGACTGAGCTCAATCAACCCACCAGATGATGTATTTATTTTGATGTACTGTATATGTGATGTTTTATGCCGATTGATAAATGTACATTTTCATTATGAGAAGACAAAGGTTAACAGTTTCCCCTAAATAAATGGTAAAACTCAAATAAAAAGTACAAAAGACTTTTTAAATTTGTAGGCGTTTTGTTGAGTTCTTTGGCTTTGTATTGCTATTTCAGGGGCCAAATGTGGAAATATTAACATCTCATATCTGTTATTATAACACAAAACCATCTTACATCTGTTCACAGCTCTTTTCAAGGTCTATGCATTAAATGTAGGCGCTCAAAATATTTGTTTTGTACTTTACATTTCTATTTATCTGCCTCTCAAAGTCTCTTATTAGTGTCAAATATTGATATATTGCACATTTAATTCAGCTTTCATTTGCTTGTAGGATTTAGGATAGATTATATAAATGTCACATTTATATTTGTCTACAAAAATGATGTTATAAAACTGCATTTTATTGGATTTTTATCCAAATAATTGCTGTGTATAACTGTTGCATATCTGCAACTAGTCTCTCTTGATTGAAATGTAGCTCAGTGTAAATTCTTTCAGAAACTCTTAATCAATGCTCAGCTGTTGGAGGCGTTCACCTTCCTGCGAAACCAATCAGAATCATACACAAATTGCAAGGGCCAATCACAGAGTCACAACCCTGCTTTCACCCTCATGTTGTCCTCGGGTCAAATTGACCTATTTTCCTATATCAATGTTCTGTTTTTAATTCCCAAAATAACATGATTGATTCCACACAACGCTCTTTGCCAAGTACAAATCTCTACTTTCATTAATTTTGGGGCGTCTTATTCAATTTTATAGCATTTGAAACCAAATTGAAGTGTTTTTGAAATAGTATTGAGAGTAAAAGTTGACATATTCCAGTCTGTGATTATCATCAACATCCATTCCTTTAATTTTAGTCTCAATAATTCCTAATTTCTGCTTTTCTAACTCAAACATTAGGTATAATTTCCTATAAATGAGGTTTATTGACCATAAATTCCAAAAATAACTGTAAAACTAAAAGTAATAAGCTAGTGTTATGTAGTGTTGAAAACATGAACAAAAGCATCAAAAGTGTTGAAAAAAGGGACAAAAACGTAAGAAAAAGTTAAAAACATCCATCAAAAGTGTCAACAGAAGTGTTGATTTTCAATTCTGACGGGAAGACAACACAAGGGTTAAAAAAAAAAAAAATCAGTTTCTCCCTTTGCTATCAGCTGTCGTTGCAGGCCAAGAGTGCAACCCTCCCCTCCACCCCCCTTCCACCTCCAGTCCTGTACTCCAGGTCCGGAGCCTCCTTTGGTCTGGCCTTCGGGCTCCTTCGTCTCCACCACCGCTGTCTAGGCTCCATCGTGGTGGGGGGGGGGTCCTGATGGTTCTCTACTCCTATGTATATATCAAAGATTCATATAGCGATGGAGTCTAATCGCCAAAGACGTTTAGCTGTCCAATAAACCTTATTTGCATGTCTGCAAACATGTCTCTGCTGATTGAATTGAGTCTAGGCTACGTAATCGTGCTGCAAAGCCTCTTTTAAAGCCGTTACTTTCTTCCACTTCTGTTTGAGAAGCAACTTTTTTCTTGGACTGAGTGTTGTTGTCTTGGAAATATCCCCTGATGGGTGGGAGGATAAATCCTGCCCAGCGGCATTTCCCTTCTGCCAACCCTCTTTAATGTCCTAATGATTCCTTCTGTTGCCATCCTGACTGCTAATAGGAAGATAATGCTTCCTGCCACCGTAGCAATTTCCAGAAGCTTTCCTGCTGCGGTTAATTCAACTATTGAGGAGCTTTTAACCAGATGCTTGAATGATATTAGACGCTCTGAGGAAACCATGTGCCACCCACAGAAGTTTAATGAACCAAAGGCATTCACAGAGCCAGAAATACATTACTGTTATGTCTGCATTGTAGGCGTTTAGCTGGTTCTTTTATCGAGAGCAACTCGTAATGAGTGCAGCAACACAATGAGATCATTAATATTACAAGCAGTTAACAGCGTGGGTCGGACTCACATCACTGGGGCAATAGATGCAGCAAATGTCTTTCAGGGATATTAATGTTTTATAGAGAAATGCAAGGGATTGATCTTTTTTACACACTGGTTTAACCCTTGTGTTCTCCCATCGACCATGAAAAAAATCCGTTTTGGTCCCTTTTTTCCAACATTATTATCGCTTTTTCCAACATTTTTGCCACTTTTTCAATGTTATGGGTGCTTTTTGTGTGACGTTTTTGGTGTTTTTTTTCCAACTTTTTGGATATTTTTAAGGTTGACATTTTTTGTTTATTTTGACGGCCCAATTCTTTTGTGACAAAAAACAAAATGAACTGAAAACGGGTCAGTGTGACCCAAGGTCAACATGAGGGTTAAAAACTTAAAAACACCTTCGATCACAGCAAGTTGCAACAGAAATCTTATTCTCAGGTAGCCTGGCGCCGTCCTCCCACGTACTTCTGCTCACTTTTAGAGATAGATAGATAGATAGATAGATAGATAGATAGATAGATAGATAGATAGATAGATAGATAGATAGATAGATAGATAGATAGAGAGA
>JABXJD010000552.1:30000-35000 GCA_013375575.1 Percina caprodes | reverse complement strand
TGTGTGTGTCAGGGCGACAGTGTGTGTGTGTGAGTGTGTGTGTGTGTGTTTGTGTGTGTGTGCACATGCATGCATACTGTGTGCATGCGTGTGTGTGTGTGTATGTCGGTGTCCCACCGTCACTTCTTTTTATATTTTTGTCCCTTTTTCCAACTCTTTTTTTGACGTTTTCAACACTACGTAACACTAACTTATTAACTTTAGTTTTAGTTATTTTTTGAATTTATGGTCAATAAACCTCATTTATAGGAAATTATACCTAATGTTTGAGTTAGAAAAGCAGAAATTAGGAATTATTGAGACTAAAATTAAAGGAATGGATGTTGATGATAATCACAGACTGGAATATGTCAACTTTTACTCTCAATACTATTTCAAAAACACTTCAGTTTGGTTTCAAATGCTATAAAATTGAATAAGACGCCCCAAAATTAATGAAAGTAGAGATTTGTACTTGGCAAAGAGCGTTGTGTGGAATCAATTATGTTATTTTGGGGAATTAAAAAGAACATTGATATAGGACAACATGAGGACAACATGAGGACAACATGAGGACAACATGGGGACAACATGAGGACAACATGAGGACAACATGAAGACAACATGAGGACAACATGAAGACAACATGAGGACAACATGAAGACAACATGAGGACAACATGAGGACAACATGAGGACAACATGAAGACAACATGAGGACAACATGAAGATACCATGAGGACAACATGAGGACAACATGAGGACAACATGGGGACAACATGAGGACAACATGAGGACAACATGAAGACAACATGAGGACAACATGAGGACAACATGAGGACAACATGAAGACAACATGAGGACACCATGAGGACACCATGAGGACAACATGGGGACACCATGAGGACAACATGAGGACACCATGAAGACAACATGAGGACAACATGAGGGCAACATGAAGACAACATGAAGACAACATGAGGACAACATGAAGATACTATGAGGACAACATGAGGACAACATGAAGACAACATGAGGACAACATGAGGGCAACATGAAGACAACATGAGGACAACATGAGGACAACATGAGGACAACATGAGGACAACATGAAGACAACATGAGGACAACATGAAGACAACATGAGGACAACATGAGGGTTATTATCTGATGATGCATTGGGGTCATTTTTGGATTTATTACAGTAAATACATGACATATTTGACCCTTTATAAAAACCCAGGCGAGAGACTGTGCACTTCAGACAAAGTGAAAGTAATTATTTGAAATAAAAAGACAATTACAAAGAAACAGCACACACGAGAGTGTAGTCGTCTGCACTCTCTCTGTTATAGTCACAGTTAGTTTTACAGACAGCTTCGTATTGGTTAATGACAGAATAGTAATGAAGGATCACGAAAGTGTCAAAGGTCATACGGTAGATAAAATCAATGGGTTTCCTCCTGTTGGGAAAATGTGTCAAGTATTCAGTCAATTTATGCATAATGACTGAGAAGATTCTGCTTGTTTTACAATAAAAAAGCATGATGATGGTGCTGGGGGCAAGGTGAGAGTCGCCAAAATCAATGTTATTTCCTCATGTGGTTATAAAAATACAAGCTCAAATTCACATTAACTTACAATTTGTTTTCAGGAGATACAATGACACATATGGACTGATGGACACACTGGGCATCACATTTCAGAGGTAATCACCAGCCAAGAATAAGGGAGAATATACAATATATAGGTGAAATAGTCTGTTTTTCTTCTTCAGATTTACAATTGAATGTTGTATTGCAAAAGAAAAAGGTGCCGGTTTTAATAATTACAAATTAATCGCATTACTAGGTTATTTGTGACGCATTAATGGGTTCATCACTTTAAAGTTGGTAGCTGGTAAAGGCACAGAGCTAATTTTAATTAGCCTACTGTATGTGTAAAATCTTATATATATCTTATACAATATATTTTTTAATTGATTTGTATTTTGTACTAATAAAATACATCAGCAAAATAACTGGTTGTCAAATAACTTTAGTTGGGTAGAAGCATATAGTCCCATAAATGGAAATATTCAAGTAAAGTACCTAAAATTGTACTTAATTAAATGCACTTAGTTACATTGCGTCACTCCTTCCGACTAGCTGCATACGTATGTCAAGTATACATCCGCGCAGGTTGTGAAAGGGTCATTTTCACGCTCATGTAGTATAAAACACTATTCGTATCCCCATAAAAGAGAATTCCATTGTGTGTCAACGAAAATATTAATTTTTACTTAACTCCGAAAAAATATATGGCGTATTTTTTGATAACCATATTTTATAGTTCCACCGGGTGGCAAAGCGGAAGGATATCTGACTGATGACTATAAAGCCCGCGACACTGCTCTTTGTTTGTTATAGCCAGACGGAACCCGGAAGACACAGACACCGGTAGAGACCATTTGTTTGTAAGTAATTTAACAGTGTTCGTTGTGTGTAAGCCGATCCTCCGTCGTACATATCGCAATATGGGATGTTGAATCGACGTAAATGTCGCTGTTTGTAACGAAACTACAAGCTACATCCGCTATTTTCATAGCTAACAAAGCTAGCGTTAGCCGCGGCCTAGTGTACCTCGAACGCGGCCTTGCGTCGAACAGGCCTCGCTAGTTTCAGAAAACTTCACTAATAACACAACGTGACGACTATTCAGCTTTTAAATCTGTCAGCTATACCAGTAAATAATCTAACGTGACTATTTAAAGAGATTATAGTTTAGCTAGCCTTTGTTTGTGGGCACAATAAAGACAAGCGACCGTATATTGCGGCATCCTGTTCCTTAGCAACGTTAGCATATTAGCTTCGTCACTCTCAATAGGAACCGCCTGGTTAGCTGAACAACGAAACCTTTATTGTGCGTCGGTATTTACCGGCTTGTTCTAGTAAGTCTGCAACGGGGTCATGTATTTAATTCATACAGGAAAGGACTCTTTTAGCTTTATATTCGGCCAACTGAATTTAGGTAACGTTAGCAACCTAGCTACATGACTCGGTTAAAAAAAAAATTTCAGGATGCTTGTTGGCATAACCGTCAGTAGTACAGTACGACAGATTTTAAATGACGGGCCAGATAAGCACTCATAAAGTGCGTTGTTAGGGGATATTTTAGGCCTTTAACCGGAAAGAGCCAGATGGGAGAGGCGGAAAGACCTGCAGCAAAAGGCCGCAGTTCGGAGTCAAACCCGCGGCCTTTAAAGAGCGTTTTATATTTCACTATATATATATTGAATCTCATTAAACCCTTGTTTTATGCGGACTTGTGGGTAAATAATACTATGAGTACTTTGACATTTCGTCTTTTTTCAGACTAGAATATGTTACTACTCGTATGTGGTTGGCTACGTAATGCCTCATTTGCATATTTTAACAGTTCATTTCTGAACCTTGTATTTACCTGGTTGTTAATGGTAACCTCAGTCCTCCTGTAGTCTGAAAATGTCAGAATTTCTTAACTAATGAGCCAGATTTGTTGTACTAGTTGAATAATGGGAACTAGCAGCAGTGTGATGCTGACGAACTACTTCCTCAAGAAATCCCCAATTTTAACTGCAGAGCAAATAAAGTGAAAACGTGTGTTCACCATTTTTAAATTTTCCCTTTCTGACCAGTGTCAAAATGCAGATCTTTGTGAAGACCCTCACTGGCAAGACCATCACCCTGGAGGTGGAGCCCAGTGACACCATTGAGAATGTCAAGGCCAAGATCCAGGATAAAGAAGGGATTCCTCCAGACCAGCAGCGTCTGATCTTTGCTGGCAAGCAACTCGAGGACGGCCGCACCCTCTCTGACTACAACATCCAGAAGGAATCCACCCTCCACCTGGTCTTGCGTCTCCGTGGAGGCATGCAGATCTTCGTCAAGACCCTTACTGGCAAGACCATCACCCTGGAGGTGGAGCCCAGTGACTCCATTGAGAACGTCAAGGCCAAGATCCAGGATAAAGAGGGGATTCCTCCAGACCAGCAGCGTCTGATCTTTGCTGGCAAGCAGCTCGAGGATGGCCGCACCCTCTCTGACTACAACATCCAGAAGGAGTCCACCCTCCACCTGGTCTTGCGTCTCCGTGGAGGCATGCAGATCTTTGTGAAGACCCTCACTGGCAAGACCATCACCCTGGAAGTGGAGCCCAGTGACTCCATTGAGAACGTCAAGGCCAAGATCCAGGATAAAGAGGGGATTCCTCCAGACCAGCAGCGTCTGATCTTTGCTGGCAAGCAACTTGAGGACGGCCGCACCCTCTCTGACTACAACATCCAGAAGGAGTCCACCCTCCACCTGGTCTTGCGTCTCCGTGGAGGCATGCAGATCTTCGTGAAGACCCTCACTGGCAAGACCATCACCCTGGAGGTGGAGCCCAGTGACTCCATTGAGAACGTCAAGGCCAAGATCCAGGATAAAGAGGGATTCCTCCAGACCAGCAGCGTCTGATCTTTGCTGGCAAGCAGCTCGAGGATGGCCGCACCCTCTCCGACTACAACATCCAGAAGGAGTCCACCCTCCACCTGGTCTTGCGTCTCCGTGGAGGCATGCAGATCTTTGTGAAGACCCTCACTGGCAAGACCATCACCCTGGAAGTGGAGCCCAGTGACTCCATTGAGAACGTCAAGGCCAAGATCCAGGATAAAGAAGGGATTCCTCCAGACCAGCAGCGTCTGATCTTTGCTGGCAAGCAGCTTGAGGACGGCCGCACCCTCTCCGACTACAACATCCAGAAGGAATCCACCCTCCACCTGGTCTTGCGTCTCCGTGGAGGCATGCAGATCTTTGTGAAGACCCTCACTGGCAAGACCATCACCCTGGAAGTGGAGCCCAGTGACTCCATTGAGAACGTCAAGGCCAAGATCCAGGATAAAGAGGGATTCCTCCAGACCAGCAGCGTCTGATCTTTGCTGGCAAGCAGCTTGAGGACGGCCGCACCCTCTCTGACTACAACATCCAGAAGGAATCCACCCTCCACCTGGTCTTGCGTCTCCGT
>JABXJD010000552.1:0-22500 GCA_013375575.1 Percina caprodes | reverse complement strand
GTGTTTAAAGGGGAACATTTGTGTCATTTCTTAGACGTCCACCATAGTATTTTACACAGTTTAAAGCTCCTTATGTTGGCCTTACTGCAGTCGTCGGCTCCGTCTAAAAGGCAAATTTGAAAACCCCTGACTTAAAGGGTAACTACCGTTTCTTTTCAACCTGTTTTCCCATGTTGTTGTGTGTAAGTGACTGATGGGAACAACAATCTTTGACATTTGTCCAGTATTAAGCGAGATTGCTGCCATCGGCAGCGGAGATACAAGCTGCAATGTAAGTTAATAGTAATCGTCCAGCTTGTATTTACCCTTACCAAGAAAAGTGCTCATTTTTTCCGCTGACAGACTCAGATTAATATTCTAAGAGTCTGACAACATTATGGAAAGGATCCCTTCAGAGACAGACCTTTAAAACCTCTTTGAGACCTTTCTATTTGACCAGAAACCGTTCTGAAGTCGCTAGCACTAAACCCACCAGACTCCATTTAAAAAAGCAATACTTTTAGCGTGAATAGAGCCAACATATTTTCACATGTAAATCTGTCAACTATGTGTTTATTTCAACCAAAACTGGACTTGTAATGGTTGGAAAAGTGGAAAGAAGACCCAAAACGGCTTTTCATACTTTCATTTTGTTTCTGTCTACTAGGAATGAAGTGTATTTTACGATGCTAAAATTGCTGTTAATTTACATGGAGTCTGGTGGACTCAATTTCGCGGATGCTTTAATGTTTAAAAAAAGGATCTTATTTCTAATCTAATCCTTCCCATAATGTTGTCAGACACTTAGAATATTAATCTGAGTCTGTCAGCGGCAAAATAAGCCCTTTTGTGAAGGTAAATACAAGCTGGACAACTACCCTATTACCTTCCACTGTAGCTTGTTTCTCCGCTGCCGACTGCGGCGATCTCGCTTCATACTGGACCAATGTCAAAGATCGTTGTTCCCATCAGTCACTTAGACACAAAAACATAGGGAAATAGGGTCCAGGTAAAAAAAACAACTGGTAGTTACCCTTTAAATAATGTACAACTGCCCCCATGCACTGCACACAGTACTTCCTATGCAAGTGTACAGAATTATCTCTATTAACTGCACAAGAATGCTATATAAAAACAAGTAAAATTATCATCCAACATGAATACACCTGAACCGACTGTGTGTTTCTATGTGGTGACTGTGTTTTGTTTGTCTGAAGGTGGGGGGGGGTGTTGTCCCAGCCAGCGTTTGTGTCAGGTGGGTAAATCAGATCGATGAAGGGCACGTGTAGTTTCAGCACACAGCATACCTGCGGCCTAATTCATTTTGATCGGGCGAGACTGTCAAGTTAGGGTTCATCTCCTGTAAGAAAACGTACGGAGACACAAAGAGAAACATGTGCACAACACAGAACAAGCATGTAAGCACATGTGCAGTACAACACAACAGATGAACATCATGGTGACAAGCAGTTGGTCTTTAGAGGTTGCTCGGAGCCGCTGACCTTTCCATTTAACTGTTAACCATCTTCAACACAGTGGCTAGGTTGGCAAAATAATCTGCCAATGGCCGTCTTCACGGACATGGCAGAAGTCACAGCGTGTGTTAAAAAGGTCGCAGTATAGAATGACTTTTTTTTTTTTTTTACAAACTATACTATGACTTTATTTCGACTTTTTTCAAAATACTACACTGCCTTTCTACGTACCTTTTTTACATACTATACTATGACTTTTTTGTCGAAATACTACTTTTTCAAGTGATTTTTTTGACATACTATGACTTTTTGTGTCTTTTTCGACATACTATACTATGATTTTGTTAACATACTATACTGACTTTTTTACGTGATTTTTGTTGACATACTATGACATTTTGTGTCTTTTTCGACATACTATACTATAATTTTGTTCACATACTATACTGACTTTTTTACGTGATTTTTGTTGACATACTTATATGACTTTTTTGTGACTGTTGAAATAATGTACTGCCTTTTTTTAGGTGATACATTTTTACAAACTATACTATTATTAATTTCTATGACTTTTTCTCGACTATTTAACTATAACATACTATACAACTTTTGTGACTTTTTTGGATATTCTATACTATGACATATTGACATGCCTGTAACATTTTTATGCCTATTTTCAACACGAAATGCTATGAATTACATAGCTACATACTATGACTTTTTTGTGACATTTGCGACATACTATACTATGACTGTTTTTGTAACTTTTTCAGATATACTCTACAAAGACGTTTTTGAGAATTTTTTGACAGCATGATGTTTTTGTGACTTTTTCAAAATGTTATACTGTTATTTTTTTTACATCCTATACAACGTTTTTTTTAAAATTTGTATGACTAATTAAAAAAATCTGAAATAATATAATTTGATGACTCCTCTTTTAACTGCTTGTCTTTTTCTTTGTGTTGCAGATGCCAGTACGTGTGGTCGGGCCGTCCTTGTGTCTTCTACAAGAGCGCAACTCACTTGTTCCATGATGGGAAGAGAGAAAAGGGAAACAATACTTCATATGCTCCACATCCTTTGTTTTCCTTTTACCATACTACACTCCACTCGCTAGTCTTTCACTCATGAATACATTCTGGCTCTAACTAACCTTTTTTGTTGTTTTAAATAAAAGAATGGTTTCTTTAAATTAACTTTTTGTGTCACCTCTCGTTATAAAAAATCATAAAAAAGTCATAGTATAGTATGTTGAAAAGAGTCATAGTATGGTATGTTGAAAAAAATCATAGTATAGTACATCGAAAAAAAGTCATAGTATAGTATGTCGAAAAAGCCATAGTATAGTATGTTGAAAAAGCCATAGTATAGTATGTTGAAAAAAGTCATAAAAGTCATAGTATAGTACATTGAAAAAAGTCATAGTATAGTATGTCGAAAAAGTCAAAGTATAGTACATCAAAAAAGTCAAAGTATAGTATGTTGAAAAAGTCATAGTATAGTATGTTGAAAAAAGTCATAGTATAGTACATCAAAAAAAGTCATAGTATAGTACATTAGAAAAAGTCATAGTATAGTACATCAAAAAAAGTCATAGTATAGTATGTTGAAAAAGTCAAGAAAAAAGTCATAGTATAGTACATCGAAAAAAGTCAAGAAAAAAGTCATAGTATAGTACATCAAAAAAAAGTCATAGTATAGTATGTTGAAAAAGTCATAGTATAGTACATCGAAAAAAGTCAAGATAAAAGTCATAGTATAGTACATCAAAAAAAGTCATAGTATAGTATGTCGAAAATGCGTAGTATAGTACATCGAAAAAAAGTCATAGTATAGTATGTTGAAAAAGTCATAGTATAGTATGTCGAAAAAGTCATAGTATAGTATGTTGAAAAAGTCATAGTATAGTATGTCGAAAAAGCCATAGTATAGTATGTCGAAAAAGCGTAGTATAATCCATCGAAATAAAGTCATAGTATATACATAAAAAAAGTCATAAAAAAGTCATAGTATAGTACATCAAAAAAGTCATAGTATAGTACATTGGAAAAAGTCATAGTATAGTATGTCGAAAAAGTCATAGTATAGTATGTTGAAAAAAGTCATAGTATAGTACATTGAAAAAAGTCATAGTATAGTACATCGAAAAAAGTCAAGAAAAAAGTCATAGTATAGTATGTTGAAAAAAGTCATAGTATAGTACATTGAAAAAAGTCATAGTATAGTACATCGAAAAAAGTCAAGAAAAAAGTCATAGTATAGTACATCGAAAAAAGTCATAGTATAGTACATCGAAAAAAGTCATAGTATATACATACAAAAAGTCATAAAAAAGTCATAGTATAGTACATCAAAAAGGCATAGTATAGTACATTGGAAAAAAGTCATAGTATAGTATGTCGAAAAACTCATAGTATTGAAAAAAGTCATAGTATAGTACATTGAAAAAAGTCTTAGTATAGTATGTTGAAAAAGTCATAGTATAGTACATCAAAAAAGTCATAGTATAGTATGTCGAAAAAGTCATAAAAGTCATAGTATAGTAGATCGAAAAAAATCATAGTATAGTACATTGAAAAAAGTCATAGTATAGTACATAGAAAAAAGTCATAGTATAGTATGTCGAAAAAATCATAGTATAGTATGTTGAAAAAAGTCATAAAAGTCATAGTATAGTACATCGAAAAAAGTCATAGTATAGTATGTTGAAAAAGTCATAGTATAATATGTTGAAAAAAGTCATAGTATAGTACATTGAAAAAAGTCAAGAAAAAAGTCATAGTATAGTACATCGAAAAAAGTCATAGTATAGTACATCGAAAAAAGTCATAGTATAGTATGTCGAAAAAGCGTAGTATAGTACTACTATTTTTTCTATTTTTGTTATTGCCACTCTTCATTCTAACCCAAACCGGCCCGTCAGACACCGCCTACCAAGAGCCTGGGTCTGTCCGAGGTTTCTGCCTAAAAGGAAGTTTTTCCTCGCCACTGTCGCACTGTTACTTGCTCTGGAGGAAAATACTAGAACTGTTGGGTCCTTGTAAATTATGGAGTGTGGTCTAGACCTACTCTATCTGTAAAGTGTCTTGAGATAACTGTTGTTATGAATTGATACTATAAATAAAATTGAATTGAATTGAAATTGAATTATAGTACATCGAAAAAAAGTCATAGCATAGTATGTTGAAAAAGCCATAGTATAGTACATCGAAAAAAAGTCATAGTATAGTACATAAAAAAAAAGTCATAGTATAGTATGTCAAAAAAGTCATAGTATAGTACATCAAAAAAAGTCATAGTATAGTATGTCGAAAAAGCCTTAGTATAGTATGTTGAAAAAAGTCATAAAAGTCATAGTATAGTACATTGAAAAAAGTCATAGTATAGTACATCGAAAAAAGTCATAGTATAGTACATCGAAAAAAGTCAAGAAAAAGTCATAGTATAGTACATTGAAAAAAGTCACACTATAGTATGTCAAAAAAGTCATAGTATAGTACATCGAAAAAAGTCATAGTATATACATACAAAAAGTCATAAAAAAGTCATAGTATAGTACATCAAAAAAGTCATAGTATAGTACATTGGAAAAAAGTCATAGTATAGTATGTCGAAAAACCCATAGTATAGTACATCGAAAAAAGTCATAGTATAGTACATCGAAAAAAGTCATGAAAAAGTCATAGTATAGTACATTGAAAAAAGTCACAGTATAGTATGTCAAAAAAGTCATAGTATAGTACATTGAAAAAGTCATAGCATAGTACATCGAAAAAAGTCAAGAAAAAAGTCATAATATAGTACATTGAAAAAAGTCATAGTATAGTACATTGAAAAAAGTCAAGAAAAAAGTCATAGTATAGTATGTTGAAAAAGTCATAGTATAGTACATCAAAAAAAGTCATAGTATAGTATGTCAAAAAAGCCTTAGTATAGTACATCGAAAAAAGTCATAGTATAGCATGTCGAAAAAGCGTAGTATAGTACATCGAAAAAAAGTCATAGTATAGTATGTCGACAAAGTCATAGTATAGTATGTTGAAAAAGCCATAGTATAGTATGTTGAAAAAGTCATAGTATAGTACATCAAAAAAAGTCAGAGTATAGTACATCGAAAAAGAGTCATAGTATAGTATGTCGAAAAAGTCATAGTATAGTATGTCGAAAAAAGTCATAAAAGTCATAGTATAGTACATTGAAAAAAAGTCATAGTATAGTACATTGAAAAAAGTCATAGTATAGTATGTCAAAAAAGTCATAGTATAGTACATCGAAAAAAGTCATAGTATAGTATGTCAAAAAAGTTATAGTATAGTACATCGAAAAAAGTCATAGTATAGTATGTCGAAAAAGTTATAGTATAGTACATCGAAAAGAAGTCATAGTGTAGTATGTTGAAAAAGTTATAGTATAGTACATCGAATAAAAGTCATAGTATAGTACATCGAATAAAAGTCATAGTATAGTATGTTGAAAAAGTCATAGTATAGTACATTGAAAAAAAGTCATAGTATAGTATGTCGAAAAAATCTAAGTATAGTACATAAAAAAGTCATAGTATAGTATGTCGAAAAAGTCATAATATAGTACATCGAAAAAAGTAAAGAAGAGCCATAGTATAGTACATCAAAAAATGACAATACTTCATATGCACCCCATCCTTTGTTTTTCCTTGCATACATAGTACCTATAGTACATCGAAAAAAAGTCATAGTATAGTACATCGAAAAACGTCATAGTATAGTACATCAAAAAAAGTCATAGTATAGTATGTCGAAAAAGTAATAGTATAGTACATCGAAAGAAGGGAGGCAGGGCATACAGCCGGATCCGGTTGGGGAGAGTTCTAGCCTGACCAGGCTCCTCTCTTTACCCCGTCTCTCCTAGCTGGGGGACTTCCTTTGACACACCGAGCTCCTCTCTCCTTTATCTTTCTATCTTTCCCGTTGTGTGCATCCATGTCCCAGAAATGCTTGTTACTAACCTAGCTCTGGGGAGTCATTCCCCGGAGTCCTTATGTTCTTTTTTGCCCAGCATGTTTCCTTGGATCAGGGAAACTCCAAAATCAGGGTAGCAGCTGTCGCCATGGTCCCGCTGCACGTCCTGCGATGCCGTGTTCATCCTGCTACGCTCTGCTGTGCCCTGCTACGCTCTGCTGTGCCCTGCTACGTCCTGCTGTGCCCTGCTACGTCCTGCTGTGCCTTGTAATGCCGCACAGTGCCCTGCTATACCATGAACTACTACAAAGAACTACTACAAACTACTATGTCTTGTGACTGTTATTGCCACTCTTCATTCTAACCCCAACTGGTCGTCAGACACCGCCTACCAAGAGCCTGGGTCTGGGTCTGGGTCTGGGTCTGTCCGAGGTTTCTGCCCAAAAGGAAGTTTTTCCTCGCCACTGTCGCACTGTTGCTTGCTCTGGAGGAAACTACTAGAACTGTTTTTTATAAATTATGGAGTGTGGTCTAGACCTGCTCTATCTGTAAAGTGTCTCGAGATAACACTTGTTATGAATTGATACTATAAATAAAATTGAATTGAAAAACGTCATAAAAATGTCATAGTATAGTACATCGAAAAAAAGTCATAGTATAGTATGTCGAAAAAGTCATAGTATAGTACTTCAAAGAACGTCATAAAAAGTCATAGTATAGTACATCGAAAAAAGTCATAGTATAGTATGTCGAAAAAGTCATAGTATAGTACATCAAAGAACGTCATAAAAAGTCATAGTATAGTACATCGAAAAAAGTCAAGAAAAAAGTCCTAGTATAGTATGTAAAAAAGTCATAGTATAGTACCTCGAAAAAAGTCATAAAAAGTCATAGTATAGTATGTTGAAAAAAGTCATAGAAAAGTCATAGTATAGTATGTTGAAAAAAGTCATAGTATAGTATGTCTTAAAAAGTCCTAGTATAGTACTTTGAAAAAAAGTCCTAGTATAGTACATCGAAAAAAGTCATAGTATAGTACCTCGAAAAAAGTCATAAAATGTCATAGTATAGTATGTTGAAAAAAGTCATAGAAAAGTCATAGTATAGTATGTAAAAAAAGTCATAGTATAGTACCTCGAAAAAAGTCATAAAAAGTCATAGTATAGTATGTTGAAAAAAGTCATAGAAAAGTCATAGTATAGTACTTTGGAAAAAAGTCCTAGTATAGTACATCGAAAAAAGTCATAGTATAGTACCTCGAAAAAAGTCATAAAAAGTCATAGTATAGTATGTTGAAAAAAGTCATAGTATAGTATGTCTTAAAAAGTCCTAGTATAGTACTTTGAAAAAAAGTCCTAGTATAGTATGTCGAAAAAGTCATAGTATAGTACATCAAAAAACGTCATAAAAATGTCATAGTATAGTACATTGAAAAAAGTCATAGTATAGTATGTCAAAAAAAGTCAAGAAAAAAGTCATGGTATAGTATGTCGAAAAAAAGTCATAGTATAGTACATCGAAAAAAGTCAAGAAACAAGTCATAGTATAGTACATCAAAAAAAGTCATAGTATAGTACATTGAGTTGTAGTATGTCATCTCAAATTATTATTGTGTATTTTAGTCATTAGTCATTTCAAAGCTGGTCCCTGCTTTACTTGTCTATTGGGGAGGATGTAAACACAAGTATGCGATTAATTACTTACAATGCATGTAAATTCAATTGAGAAGTTGAAAAACTTGTAAAAGAAGCCAATGTGAAATGTAAAAAAACAAAAAGGTCATCCAAGGTCACGAGCAACATCTACAAAAAGCTCTATTATCCCTCTATCACATTTCATAAAGGGCATCAAACATGTACACAACTAACTAGAAACGGACACAACAAGAGGGGGAGGAAAGGGTTGGCGTACTCACAATCAGAGGCCTGGTTTTGGGCGGGGGGGGTAACACGGTCAGAGACTGGCACGGTGTGGGGCTCTATGGCCTCCATGGGAATCTTCACTGGGGGGGGGACGGAGCTGGGCTGAGCGACAGAAAGAGGAAGTGGTCGGCATGCAGGACAGTCTGAGCTTCTGGAGGATTAGACTCAATATGTTCTATATTTCTGCTATTTCTGTTATTCTCTGTGCCGTAGAGCTGCCATAGAGCTGCCATAGAGCTGCCATAGAGCTGCCGTAGAGCTGCCATAGAGCTGCCATAGAGCTGCCATAGAGCTGCCATAGAGCTGCCATAGAGCTGCCGTAGAGCTGCCATAGAGCTGCCATAGAGCTGCCATAGAGCTGCCATAGAGCTGCCATAGAGCTGCCATAGAGCTGCCAGAGCTGCCGTAGAGCTGCCATAGAGCTGCCATAGAGCTGCCATAGAGCTGCCATAGAGCTGCCATAGAGCTGCCGTAGAGCTGCCATAGAGCTGCCATAGAGCTGCCATAGAGCTGCCATAGAGCTGCCGTAGAGCTGCCATGGAGCTGCCGTAGAGCTGCCATGGAGCTGCCGTAGAGCTGCCATAGAGCTGCCGTAGAGCTGCCATAGAGCTGCCGTAGAGCTGTTGTATTCCCAACTTGTATATAGATTCAAATATTTGTTCTTGTATTTTATCCTATTATGTATGTATATTGTATCCTTGTATTTCATTTATATTTATATTATATGTAACTGATTTTGGCTGCTGTAACACTATAATTTCCCTTTTTATTAGTTTTAATAAATATATATATCTCTCTCTATCTATCTATCTATCTATCTATCTATCTATCTATCTATCTATCTATCTATCTATCTATCTATCTATCTATCTATCTATCTATCTATCTATCTATCTATCTATCTATCTATCTCTCTTTATCTCTTTCTCTTTATCTCTCTCCCGCTCTATCTATCTATCTATCTATCTATCTATCTATCTATCTATCTATCTATCTCTTTCTATCTATCTATCTATCTATCTATCTATCTATCTATCTATCTATCTATCTATCTATCTATCTCTCTCTCTCTCTCTCTCTCTATACACTATTGTCCAAAAACTATTAAAAACACACCAATGAGCCCCACTGTTGCACTGGGTGACATGTTCCTTTATTAACGTGAACACATCCCAAATACACCTAAACGAGGATTAATCCGCCGCTGAAAATAGTCCACACCCCCCGTTTAGCTGTTTTATGAAACTACTGAGACTTTTAAAAATGAAACATATTTTTTTAAATATTTGTGAATGATTTTTAAAGATGTAAAGACTTTGAGAGGACACATTGACACAGTGATTTCAGTCTTTTTGTGGAGGGAAATATAGAACAGCATTAGCCTTATCCTTCGGTCCGAATCATCGGTGGACACAACGGGCACAGAGATGCAGAGTGAACAACAGTGGGAGAGGCAGACAGACTAAGAAGAGGATGGACGGACAAAAAAGACGTAGTAAGTGTTGTACAGTGCCTTTTCAGCAACACTGTGGGACAGAGAGGAGAAACATACAGTATTAGTCAGAGGAAACAAACCCAGGAATGGCACACCCACAAAAGATGGAGTGACACACATTTCAATACGCAATAAATAGCGAGAAAATAGTTCCCCGCTCGCCAACTTTGGAGATTACAGTAGCTGTGTGTTGGCAGGCGGACATCAGATCTGGGTGTGTGTGTGTGTGTCGTAATCTTTAAATTAGATTTTTGTTAACGTTTCCCTCACCTCCTCATCGCTCTCCGGCTCTGCGGCCTTTTTGACCCTCTTCTTCGTCTTGTCGTCCTCCTTTTTCTTCTTGTCTTTGTCTGGCAGGATGTCGTCCAGCCAGGCCAAGTCGTGCTGGGAGAACACCAGATCCAGCAGCTTCCTCACGACCATCAGACCCAGAATCTACACACAAGGGGGAATTGATACAGCATAGCATCGCGATATTTTCAGTGGAAATACTGTATCGCTACATCGATCTTTTGTTATATATGTGATGGTCAGTTTGTATCGTTTTGCAGCAATAACATTGAAGTGAGATGAACAAACTGAGAAATGTTTCTTTTTAGATGAAACAGATGTTGATAAGTTCCCTTTTGGGGAAAAATTAGAAGCTGGAAAAAAGGTTATAAATTGCCATGTATCGCAGAATATTGCAATATGTTTAAAATCACAATAATATCGTATATGCACCTGAACACACACCCTGTAAGACCAGCACGCCCATGGGCGCAACGATGGGCGCAGGTGCATTTGTTATTTAGGACGTAGAGGGTTAAGACGCGTTAGTCTTAACCCTCATGTTGTCCTCATGGTGTCCTCATGTTGTCCTCATGTTGTCCTATATCAATGTTCTTTTTAATTCCCCAAAATAACATGATTGATTCCACACAACGCTCTTTGCCAAGTACAAATCTCTACTTTCATTAATTTTGGGGCATCTTATTCAATTTTATAGCATTTGAAAAACAAATTGAAGTGTTTTTGAAATAGTATTGAGAGTAAAAGTTGACATATTCCAGTCTGTGAACATCCATTCCTTTAATTTTAGTCTCAATAATTCCTAATTTCTGCTTTTCTAACTCAAACATTAGGTATAATTTCCTATAAATGAGGTTTATTGACCATAAATTCAAAAAATAACTGAAAAACTAACGTTAATAGGTTAGTGTTACGTAGTGTAAATGTCCAAAAAGTGTTGAAAAAAGGGACAAAAACATGAGAAAAAGTTAAAAACATTGATAAAAAGCGCCATCAAAAGTGTTGATTATCAATTTTGTCGGGAAGACAACACGAGGGATAAACTAGCAAAGACACCCATCGGGCTTTGCGCTGAGCCGGGTGCAACATCCGTCCCTGTGGGACATGCGTCTGTCTTCCTAAAAAATCATCTCGCACACAAACCCTGCACACTGAGTCCGATGCGTATTAATTCATTTGTTGCGTAAAACTTCGCAAAAACACAACGTGACGCCGCTGTGGCTCTGCCTCCCTCTCCTTCTCCCTCGCTTCATCCCTTGCTTCCTGACAGTTGATGTAACGTTCCCTCTCCGGCTGTCCTCTCTTGTCCACCTGTCCTCTCTGCGTCTGCGTCTTCTTGCGTTGCACCGCGGCTCTACAGCATCTACATCTTTAATTTCAGGACCCCCGATACAGGGTTACACACTCACCATTACTGGGAAGACGATGGCCAGGAAGGTGGACTTCAGGATCCAGAGGACGGCCAAGCAGACGATCTGGACGAGCGTGAAAAGATGGACGCGTCTCAGAGGGACGTGACGCAGGAAGGAGAAGTCTGGCTGGTGTTTGGGCGGCATCAGATACAGCTTGATCCGCTCCCAGAACTGGAACAGAGAGAGACAGAAACACGCTCTCGGAACGGGTTGGAAAGTGTTGGAAAGTGTTGGAAAGTGTTGGAAAGTGTCCATTTTAACTCCTACTGATGAATTGTCCTGTTCTTGTATTTTCTTTTCTTTTTCTTTCTTTTTCTTTCTTCTTGTTTTGTATACTAAATGAAGTTAATTTGTTAACTAAGGTTCGGCAGCAGGGCCACGCCTAAACCACACCTAAACCACACCTAAACCACATCTAAACCACGCCTAAACCACGCCTAAACCACACCTAAACCACATCTAAACCACGCCTAAACCACACGTAAACCACACCTAAACCACATCTAAACCACGCCTAAACCACGCCTAAACCACACCTAAACCACATCTAAACCACGCCTAAACCACACCTAAACCACACGTAAACCACACCTAAACCACATCTAAACCACGCCTAAACCACACCTAAACCACATCTAAACCACACCTAAACCACACCTAAACCACATCTAAACCACACCTAAACCACACCTCCAATCACCAGACAACCCTTCATCTACCGTGCTGCAGCCGAGCTCGTGTCTCTGATTGCTTGACCCCCCTCCCTTTCCCTCGCCTTCGTCCATCTTCCCCCTCTTCCCTTCCTGTTGCACATCTCTCTCATGTCTCTTCTAGGTACCGTCTGGGGGTCTGGAAACTACTCGGGCGAAAACTGCTTCTGAGACGTAACCCCCCCGAGTCTGAGTCTCCTCCACCCGGTCATCCCACATCCTCCCAGACCGGCCATCAGACCACATCCACATCAATTCATCTATCTGCACATTCATAATGTTCATTAACTCTTTAACTAACACATGGTTGTGGCGTGGTCCATGCTAGTGAAATGTTACTATCTGTTGTCTTTTTTACTGTAACTCCAACCTGTTGGACTGCAGATGGACATCAGCCCTCGGGCTACAATCCGGCACATTTACGTGTCCTGTTGTGCTTGTTCATCAATGTGCATTGTCCTGAATTAATAAAATAAAAATAAGTCTCTACATATGTCGATTATCCGTTGAATTATCTACATTTATTCCACTTTCTCTATTGATCTGTATTATTTCTGTCCTTGTGCTGCTGGAGCAACCAAATTTCCCCCTGGGATCGATATCTTACCTTATATTTTAACCCTCGTATGGTATTAAGGTTTTTAATTTCAAATTTTTACAAGAAGAAAAATGGTCCCAGTTCCATGTTTTCTACCTGAAATCAGCACCTTACCTTATTTCCTGATTAACATGTATTCCTGACTCAGAACATTATTCTGGATATGACACTTATGTTGTTTCCATAGTGATTTTTAACATGAATTATAACCTGATGATAAAAACGAACCCCACTTCCATCTTTAATAGTGTTCTAGTAGAGACTGATTCATTCCCTGAACATAGATGTTATCTCAGCTGCTGGAAATGAAGATAAAGGCAATATTTGTTAATAGATTATGAAGTAAAATGTTATTTCAGAATTGTTTTTAAAACCCCAAATAAGTCCAGAGGGAGACGAGAAGGTCCCGACAGGGAAGACAACACGAGGGTTAAATGATAGTTGAATATCTTGAATATAACTGAATATCTTTAGATTTTGGGACATTGTACACATTGTTGAAACCAAACAATCACGTTAAAGATGTCAGCTTAAGATTTAAGCGGTTTATTCTTACCCTGTAAAATGTCCCATATATCTTGCTTATAATTCTTTAATAACCTAATTTAAAGGATTTTGTGTGTTTATGTAGAAAACTAACAAGGAGCTAGATATTTGTCCTCTGAAATATAGATATAGGGTTCCCATTGGTTACACCATTTCATTTACTTTTCTAAATGAAAATGACGCCTCATTTAAGTATCCAGTGTTCCTTCATCTTTCAGGTGCATTTTAACTTTCTATTCGTATTTCTGTAATAAAAAAAAAGACACAACACAGAACAACAACACTATTTTGATTTCCATCATCATTCACAGTATGAACTTTGTACCAGATATTGTTGATTGTTGTGTAGGCCGAAAAAAGAAAAATCCGATGGAGTAACAAGTAAAATATAAAAACACAACATGAATATTCAATGTACCTGGATGCCACTCAGTGAGGCCACTCCCATGTAGAGGAACACTCCATACAGGACTGGCATGGGGATGTACTGAAGTAAAAAAAGAGTATAAAGACAACATTATAGGGTAAGTGTGAAGTGAGTTCACATTATATTCCTTGTTCATGCATGTACTCGTGTACCTGTAGTACTGGAGCGAGGAAAACGGAGAGACCGGTCAGAACAAACACCAAGATACCCGTCAACCTCTGCTCCCTAGAAATAAAGAATTATATCATATTAAATGCATACAGTCTATAGGTCATACATACCGCAAATTCAAAATATACAGTAAATCACTGTGAATTAAATGTTAATACCCATAATGCAATGTTTATTACAGTAATGAACCCCGAAAAAGAAAATTATGGTAATTTACTGGGCATTTTGTGGTAAGTAACTGCAGAAATTACAGTTCACATTCACCCCAAACACCAACTTATTACCACTAGTTTTACACTTATTTTGGGAATTCATGGTCAATAATCATAATTTATATAAGATTATACCTCATTTTTGAGTACAAAAAAAAGCTGAAATTATGAATTATTTTGACAGATAGTTCCGATTGAGTGACATAGACATAGTTTAGTCAAGATACTGTTTGCAATTAAAAACAAATAAAATATGTCACTTTCAATGAAAGTAACTAGTAAGAAACTAATCCTTAATTTTAACGGGAAAGATCATGCATGGAACCATCCATGTTATATTTGGGCAATTTATTGGGGAAAAATTTCTGATGTAGAAACTTTGAAAACGAGTCAAATTTGACCCAAAGACGACAAGAAGGTTGAGAAAAGTCGCCTTTTTCAGACTTAGTGTAGTGAAAACACACAGTGAGAGGGTCAAAGTTTAAGGTTAAAACACAGACAACACCCAAAAGAACAAGTTGAGGTCTATTTTAATGCCCCCAGTGTTAGCATGGTTAGCACCGCTGAGCCTGACTGACAGGCCCTAAAGTATCCCCTGCTTTAAAATAAATGGGACCATCATTTACAAATATCAGGCTATGTTGACTTGAAACCAGCAAATGAGACTCTTAAACCCATTACGAAAAGGTTTACTGAGGTAATAAATCAAAGTGAGAAGTCATTTTCTCATAGACTTCTATACAATCTGACTTCTGTTTGGAGCCAGTGGATTCGCCCCCTGCTGGAAATGAGATAGAATGCAGCTTTGAGGCACTTTTGTATTAGTCTCACTTTGCCAGACCGTCCTCCACAGCACTGCCGAGGATGGTCTGACTAGGGATTCTGGGATGGGAGAGAAACGCTCACAGTCGAGTTGCATGGCGCTAAGCGCTGGACACAATGAAGGCGTCTCTGCAAAATAGCCTCTGGAAGGAAGTTGTTTTGTTGGAACACGTGTACGTTCAAAGGTTGTTTTAGTCGTGCAACAGAAAACTCAGATAGTCTAGCTAGTCTAGGAGTTTAGAAAGAGGACGGGGACGGACATCCGGCCGAAATGAGATGGACGGATAGATAGAAATACTTTAATTATCACAACGGAAATTAAGGACATCCAGCACAATCCCAGAAGTGGAACGTCGTGGATATAGACTATTTTTGCATTGGCTTCAATTCTCATAGCCGGAGGTTGCCGTTTGCAACACGCACACGCACACACACACACATATACGCACACACACATATACGCACACACACACACACACACAAACGTCAGGCTGTGTTACCTGACTCCGAGGAACTGCGGCTGCTCTCCAGGCGCGCTGGACTCGCTCTCCATCTTCAGAGAGTCGATGTGTGCGATGGAGATGACGGTAGCTGCTACGTACCAGGGCAGACCCATGAAGGAGCACGCAGCCATCAGCACCCCCACCCAGAACAGGTCCAAGTGGTAGCCACAACCTTTCTGCAATTTGGACAGGAAATTAAAAAAAAAAAAAAATCCTAATTTTTACATAAATGTGTTTTGTTTTTAGACATATAAAGTACATCTTTAAATCTATAAAGAACTAGTTAAAAAATGGCCGCCTTATTTATCGTGACTCCTGTGCATAAAGCCGCCTACACACGATAGGCGGTATAGGCAAAATCCACACGATACACGATAGGCGGTAAATCCGCTCGGCGCTTGCCGTTCCATTGGGTTCCTATGGGGGAGAGCGGTCGACAGTTTCTCCACAAAAACATTAAAATTACAAAATGTGAATTATCGTGTCGTTTTTGCGAGGATCTGTACCTAACAAGGTGTTTTCTGTTGTTCGGAGGTTAGGATTTGTTAGAGGTTAGGACGTCCTTGCAGCAACACGACACGTTTAAAAAAAAATAAGTGAGCACCCACCCCTGAGATTTGGATATTGCAGTAGTCCGTATTGCATTTCCACCTTAGATATTTAGGACAGCTCAGACATGAGAGGGGAGCGAGAGTCATGTAGGAAACCATCACAGGTTGGACTCGAACCCTTGACCTTCTGCAGCTACGTACGGGCGCTCTACCAGCTGAGCTCACCTGCCACCCGCAGGGGGAGTTTATGTCCCTTCAGCTTGTTTTCTGTCTGTTTAACTCTGATGAACTCTTTTAATCTATAAAGAACTAGTTAAAAAATGGCCGCCTTATTAGTGTCATTTTTGCGAGGATCTGTACCTAACAAGGTTAGGGTTAGCCTTATTTATCGTCACTCCTGTGACTGAAGCCTCCTACACACGATAGGCGGTAAATCTGCTCGGCGCTGGCCGTTCCATTGGGTTCCTACGGGGGAGAGCGGTCGACAGTTTCTCCACAAAAATATTAAAATAAAAAACAAATTGATTATAAAAATGATTATAGTGTCGTTTTTGCGAAGATCTGTACCTAACAAGGTGTTTTCTGTTGTTCGGAGGTTAGGATTTGTAGGCCGGGACGTCTCTGCTGCATCACGACATTTCAGCATGTTTTTTGGATGTTTTAAAAAAAATAATTGAGCACCCCCCCCTGCGATTTGGATATTGCAGTAGTCCATATTGCATTTCCACCTTAAATATTTACTCTCAGACATGAGAGTGGAGCGAGAGTCATGTAGGAAACCGTCACAGGTTGGACTCGAACCCTTGACCTTCTGCAGCTACGTACGCGTGCTCTACCAGCTGAGCTCACCTGCCACCCGCAGTGCACCCGTAGCGACGTGGGGGGTTATGTACCTTCAGCTTGTTTTCTTTGCGGTTGACGATGACAGCGCTGATCTGCTGGTCCATGAAGATTAAGATGGTGACGAGGAGAGCGGGAACGAAGCTCGCCACGTACCACCACCACGGGTTCTTACCGAACGGCATCACCAGCCAGCCGCGGTCCGGACGCGTGGGCTGATCACACACACACACACACACACACACACACACACACGCACGCCCGTACACGCACGCACGTACACACACACACACACGCACACACACACGCACGCCCGTACACGCACGCACGTACACACACACACGCGCACGCACGCACACACACGCACGATCATGCAGACATTCACACACACGCACGCACGTACACTCACACACACACACGCACGTACACGCACACACAGACAGACAGACAGACAGACACACACACACACACAGACAATCACACAAACACACACACAGACAGACAAACACACACACAGACAAACCGACATACAGACAGACACACACACACAGACACACAGATAGACATACAGACAGACACACACACAGACAGACACATACAGACAGACACACACACAGACAGACAGACACAGACACACACAGACAGACAGACACAGACACACACAGACAGACAAACCGACATACAGACAGACACACAGACAGACACACACACACAGACACACAGATAGACATACAGACAGATAGACACACAGACAGACACATACAGACAGACACACACACAGACAGACAGACACACACAGTCAGACAAACCGACATACAGACAGACACACAGACAGACACACACACACACACACACACAGACACACAGATAGACATACAGACAGATAGAAACACAGACAGACACACACACACACGTACACAACAATGAAAAATAAATATATAGTACAGGTAAAAAGTAAGCTGCACACATCCATCTTAAATAATCAAATGCTTCACATTTACACTGATAATAGTGCAACTGATACATACTCGCATGCAGTGGTGGAAGAGGTATTCTCATCAAAAGTACCAAATAACAATATAAAAATACTCCTGTACAACTTCAAGCCCTCGTTTCAAAATCAAAGTAAAAGTACAAAGTATCATCAACTAGATGTACTCAAGGTATCAAAGTAAAAGTACTCGTTCTGCCCCGTAAATGATCCACACACCTGTACTACAGGCCAGATTTTCATTAAACTGAGTGGAAAGGTGTACAATAGGGCAGAATCAAAGACTCCGCGGGTACATGTAGATTTGGTAAAATATCCTGTTTTTATTTTAATTTAAAATTCAAAAAAGTGTTTTTCAAACTTTCTGCAAGCGATTGCAAAGCCTAACAGAGAGGAGCAGAGATGTGTTGTTTTCTATGTTAAAAGGTGCCCCGCCACACGTATTTCATTGCTTTGTGGTGATGTCTGAAGTCCCACCATGGACTCTGTAACTTGGTTACCGTGGTTACCTTGTTTCAAGCCATTCTAGCGTGGTGTAGAAAGCCTGCAGTGAGACTCTGCTCCATTTGGGCCAGTTCTCATTAATATTCAACCTGCTAAGCTGCTTAACTCTGATTGGCTAACAGCTAGCCAATGAGAGCCTGGCTATCAGCATCCTTTACCCAGCTCATGAATATTAATGAGCTCAGGCAGCATGACGTCAGAATGACCAGCTGCTGTGATTGGTCTGATTTCTCTTATTTCTTTCCAGTGGCTAGAGCTGACAGAGGAGGTAGCAGTTCATCCACACACACACACACACACACACACACACACACACACACACACACACACACACACACACACACACAGACCTCACATATTTCAAAAAATGCAAGTAAAAATGGTTCTGTGTGGCAGGGCACCTTTAAATAAAATGTAATGTCAGACATAATGTGAATTGGCTGTTTCTTGTCTGTGTCGTCACACTTAAGCATTACGTTTGGCGACATTGCCTCCACATCACATCAAGTGTTCAGCGTGACATCTGAAGGAACTACGGAGGGTGGGGTCTCCGGTTACTGCATTTCTTGAGCCTTGAGCCCAACTACTCATTGAAATGAAACCATGCGAGGTGTCTAGAGCAAAAATGTCTCGGACATTTGGTGGAATAGACATCAGAAACACAACAATAAGAAGTGCTGAACCACTGGGGACCAGAGGAGGACCACTGGTTTATGATATATCCTCTGTTTTTTTATGTTAAGTCATAATCTGAAAAGTAACAAGCTATCACATAAATATCGTAAACGAAAGTACAATATTTCTCACTGAAATATAGTGGAGTAGAAGTATACAGTAGCAGGAAAAAAATGGAAATGGAAAAACTCCGCTAAAGAACAATATCCTAAAACTTAACTTAGTCCTTGAGTAAATGTACTGAGATACTTTCCACCAGTATGCACACAGAAAAAAACAGTTACACATGCAGAAGTGTAGTCATGTGCTATGAATGCAAATATATTTTTTGGAAAGAAATCATACCTTGACCTCAGTTGGAACGATTAGTTTGGGTGTGTCTAACCCCATCAACATATCCAGACCCACAAAGGACATGATTGACATGAAGATGGCAAAATCACTGATTAGCTTCCTCAGCTAAGACAGAGGGAGGACGGGGGACGGGGTGTAGAGTGACAGTGAGGAGGGGAGACGTATGTGCAAAAGTACAACAAAAGGGTTCGAACATGAGGATGTGAAGACAGGAAGAGAGAGAACTTATACTCTGTAAAAGAATCATTGCATTGAAACATTTACACAAAATCAAACGAATGATTAGAAATGAATAAAAACCAAAATGTATCCGAGTGGGGACATGAAAGAGGATGAAAGAGGTATTTAGGGGATAAGTGGACCTTGATCTCAGTGGGCACGTGCAGTTTGGGGGTGTCCAGCTCCATCAGGCGATCCACCCCACAGAAGACCAGGATGGAAATGATGACGGAGAAATCACTGATGAGGGAACGGAGCTGGAGCACATTCAGGGAGAGCAGAGGGGGACATGGGAGAAGACATTCTGGGACCCATATGGAGGTTTTAGGGTTGGGCATCAATTTCATTTGATTTATTTTATGAAATTTCTATTCCGATTCTTCCTACCGATTCCTGTTTAATTATTTGAAGGGTGAGGTTGGAACGGGTCACGTGCTTATTTCACAGATAAGATAGTTCGTATTGCCAGACCTTCCTCCACAGCACTGCGGAGGAGGGTCTGGCTAGTCCACGCAGCATTCTGGGATGGGAAAAAGTGGTTTATTGGCATTTCTTTTTCTACCAATCACATTTGTTGTTAGCGGACGGAGCCACGGCGCCGCCTAAATAGCCTCTGGAAGGAAGTTGTTTTGGTGGAACATGTGTACGTTCAAAAGTAGTTTTAGTCGTGCGAGAGAAAACTCTGATTGGACAGATAGCTGTCAGGATTTACCTGCAGAGATCTGAGGACCAGGTAACCATAGTCCTCAGAAATCAGCCGCAGGTTAGAGCGCCAGAGGACGGACATCCAAAAAGCAATGAAAGGCGGCAAAAAGTGATGAAAAGGTGGCAAAAAGGTGACAAAAAGGCAATAAAATGGAACAAAAAGGGAACAAAAAGGCAAAAGGTGACAAAAAGGTGGCGAAAAGGTGACAAAGAGGCTACAAAAATCGCCTTTGGCGGTGCTAAGCGCCAGACGGCCACGGTGCCACGAAACCACTCCCGATTCTTCTCGGCAGCAGGAAGCGAACGTTGGAAAAGGGGGCGGGACTAGGTCGATTTTGGAACACAACACCCATTGGTTACCCGGTTTCTCCGTGGCAAACACATCAAATTCTATCTGCCCTGTTTAGCTGGGAGGCGGTCTAGTTTTGAGGGGGGTGGAGAAATGGCGGCAGTAAGCAATTTTGCATTTTCACAGCTTTTACTTTACACCCCCGAGCCCATATGACACACAGAATCCCATAAAAACCCATTTTCACCATATGGGACATTAAAGGTCCCATGGCATGAAAATTTCACTTTGAGGTTTTTTTAACATTAATATTCATTCCCCTAACCTGCCCCCCCCCCAGTGGCTAGAAATGGTGATAGGTGTAAACCGAGCCCTGGGTATTCTGCTCTGCCTTTGAGAAAATAAAAAATCAAAGCCGATCTGGAATCTTGCCCCTATGACCTCACAAGAGGCAAGATTCCAGATTGGCCCATCTGAGCTTTCCTTTCTCACCTCCCTTTATCTGCTTTGCCCGCCCAGAGAATTTGCCCCCATGAGAGAGACATCATGGCTTTCAAACGAGCAAAGTGGCAGTTGGTCAAAAACAAACCCAAGTCCATTAGAGCCGTTTCTCGATGCCCAATCCTACGTTTAAGGGTAGTGGCTGAGATAAGGAGAAGGAAGGGAGGAAGCTGGCTGCAATCGGGGTATGTTGAGATAAAAGCTGCTGATGTTTGGGTGCAGATATTCAGCAGCTTTGAAGGATAAAGCTGGTGATATGTAATATACTTTTTTATCATCAACAAATCCAATGAAAGATACTGAATTGGGATTTGTTTGAGGTAATTTTAGCAGTTTTTCATCCACAGGGTTTATTTCAGCGATGGAGTAGAACCGAGACGCCCGACTCAGAGTAACTTCCTGTCTGTGTGTCCTGTGGCCACGCTCTTCTGGGCCCAGTTTTTCAAAACTAATCCAGTGGGATTTATTTTTGATCCAGATCAAATGTTTTGAAAAACTGGGCCCAGGAGATTAGCGGCAGGTCCCGAGTGCCTGGATTCCAATGGGAGAAGTGAACGTGAACCCAGATCACGAGCTATTCTCTCGCCCCTGGTCACCAAAGTAGATATTGGAAGCCATTCTTCACAAGCCACATATCTCCAGGGCCCAGTTTTACAAACGTAATCCAGTGGGATTTGGTCCCGGATTGGATCCAATCTTGGAAACGGGTTATTCAAAAGCAAAAGAGGGACTCGAACTAAGATTGTACATTACATTACCATCTTACATTTGATCTGGATCAAACCTGCCCTTTGGGTTTGGGATCTATTTGATAAAAAAAAAAAACAGAATTATCCAGATCTCATCAGAAGGCTGGATTCAGTTGTGATTTTTTTTTCCTCACAGATAAGATAGTCTCGCATTGCCAGACCTTCCTACACATCTCTGCGGAGGAGGGTCTGGCTAGTCCACAGCATTCTGGGATGGGAAAAAGTGGTTTATTGGCATTTCTTTAAACCAATCACAATTGTCGGGCGGACGGAGTCACGGTGCCGCTGCTAAATAGCCTCGGGAAGGAAATTGTTTTGGAGGAACATGTGTACTTTCAATAGTAGTTTTAATTGTGCAACAGAAAATCACTTTTAAGTGAATGATCACAAAATCAATGTCTACTGATGATATATAGATGTCTATATATTTGAAGCATATATGACTATTGGATAGTATTGTTTTTGTTTTGTTATTTAACATTATAACAAAATAAATAAAATAAAATGTTTCTGTGTATTACGGTGTTTCTGGTATTTTGCCTACCTGGTCTTTGCTAGGCCAGTGAATGGAAGTGGTTCCATTGATTTGCTTGGTAAACAGGATTTGGTAATCCTGAAA
>JABXJD010000698.1:162500-194462 GCA_013375575.1 Percina caprodes | reverse complement strand
AAAAAGTTATTTTTTTAAAAAGCGTCAACAAAAGTTTTGATTTTCAATTTTGGCCAGGGATGACAACACGAGGGTTAACAGAACAGATCACACTTAATTATTTCTTGATCTTATATTTTCTATTATTAACATGTGTGTTTTAACTTCCATTTTCTTTTCCATTACACATGGCATACTATCCATGTTTTTATGTCCATTCTGTCCATTTTTCCTTTATTGTAAAGCTTGTTCTGCATTTCTTGAAACATTTCACGTAGGCAATATAATGAACTCATCGACAAATTTATTTTAGTTATTAATGAAATGAACATGGTTTTGAATATCAGTGTGTTGAGAAAAATACGTTAGGAAACATTTAATATGAATAAAAAATAAGTTAGGTGTTTCCACAGGGCTGTAGATTATTTAATGAGTTACACATGTTGAATATAAAATATATAGTATACATGTTATATAAAACAGTAAAACCTTTATGGATTATCATTATCATTACTACTACAGCAATAAAAAAACAAAGGTCATTTAACCATGTATGAAATATACTATACCTGCACTTTGGCCATTTATACCTTCACTCCACATGTTATTTCCATTTAACTTACTAGTACTGTAATATTTATCTAGTATACAGCTTTGTTGAAAAATTGGGTGTCACAACAGGCCAACTACTTAATTTTCTTACTTTATTACTTAAATATTTTGTAGTTGTAGTTGTATCAACCAAGATGCATTTGTTCTTGTAACTTTATATACTATTCTATATATACTAGTTTTGATAACTAGCCAGATGCAGACAGTATCAGTGAAAATAGCTGTATAGTATATAAAGTTATATATATAAAAATCTGGATCTAAATACTAAATTATAATATAAATCTACAGCTGAATTAAACAATTGAAAAGCAATGACTTTTCCACCATAAAGTCACAATGAACTTTTTAGTGTGTTTGCAGACACCAAACTAACCTTTGTTTAATAAAGATATAATCACATGAGCTGACTGTTTTTACTTTTAGTCTTTATCAAACATCTCTTCTCACCCTCAAACTTGTTTTGGTGAACTTCTGAGGTATTTTAAAGCATTTAGGAGAGGAATTACAAGGAAAAGACTCGCAGCAGTGACCCATTCGGCAGTAGTTTTGGGAGGTTTAAAGGCTTCCCAATCAAAATAAAAACATATTTTAAGCTTTATTTGAGTTAAATATGAAGATAAAGTCCTTCGCTATCAGATGCAATACATTTTAGAGTTTCTTTGTTCCTCCAGATGTGAATTTTATACATTTATTGTTGCAGAGAAAACACAAGTGACACGGTGTTCCTGCTGCACTGCTGAGCGGCAGGCTGGGTTGAGTCTCCACGGTTCTCATGGCGTGTTTGAGTGGCTTTTTTAGTTGATATATTTAGTTTATATATCATATGTATATATGTATATATTCAGCCATTAAAAGAGGAAATATAACATCAACCATAGTTTATCTCAGTAGCGGGTATAATGGGATGCATGAATAAGGTACAAAAGTGCAATGAAATCAGATTATAAATAATGAGCTGAGATACAAAACAAACTATGAAAGTATGTACAATTGTTATAGATAGATAGATAGATAGATAGATAGATAGATAGATAGATAGATAGATAATTGATCCCCAAGGAAAGTTTTGGCATCCAGTAGCAAGACAACCATAACACAACAAACACATACACACATACACAAACATATACACACATATGCACACATATATGAACACATATCACGCATACACACATATTACACATGTATAAGAATAAAAATTAAAAATCACTCACAGTAATGCAATGACCATGATAAGGTGATAGTATTGTAGACTGTGTGTAATGATAATGATGCAAATATTGAAAAAGTGAACAGTGCAGTGATTGAACAGTTCAGTAGTTCATGATAAAATATTGACTATGAAATAAACATAATCAATGTAAAACTATAACTATATAGCGGAAAAATGGCTCTTTATGGCATTTGGGTGGCTCTTAAAAGAGCCTTTTGATGGGTGAAGAAAACTTTGTTTTTACTTCTTTGCTGGTTTCTTGGCTGCAGCTTTCTTTGCGGGTTTGGCAGCTTTAGGCTTGACGACCTTCTTGGCGGCTTTCTTGGGGGTGACGGCCTTCTTGGGTGCAGCTGCCCTCTTGACCACCTTCTTTTGGGGCTCTTTGTAGCCTTCTTGACCGGTGTCTTCTTCGCTGCTGCAGGCTTCTTCGCCTTCTTGGGTGTTGATGCTTTTGCCTTCTTGGCGGCTGCGGGTTTCTTAGCGGCGGCGGGCTTCTTCGCTGCCGGCTTCTTGGCTTTGGCTGCGGGTTTCTTCGCTGCTACCTTCTTGGGCTTTTCAGCAGGCTTGGCGGCCTTGAAGGACCCGGATGCACCGTTACCTTTGGTCTGGGTGAGGGCTCCTTTGACGAGTAAAGCCTTCACGGCGCGCTTAATGAGGGCGGATTTGTGCTCGACGTCGAAGCCTTGAGCGCCCAACTCCTTCTTCAAAGCCACGTAGGAAATACCTTTGCGTTCCTTGGAGGCGGTGACGGCCTTCAGGATGAGCTCAGCGGCACCGGGACCGGTCTTCTTGGCCGGCTTGGCCGCTTTCTTCTTGGGTGCTTTGGTGGCCGGGGCCGGTGCAGCGGGTGGAGCAACTGGAGCGACTTCTGCCATTGTGTTTTCAAAGTGATCTACTCGGGTAGTCTGTGATGACTAATGGAGAACTCCCAGCTAAGAGTGGAACTTAAACACACCATGAGAACCGTAGAGAGGCAACCCCGGTCTGCCGCTCAGCAGTACAGCAGGAAAATTGTGTCACTTGTGTTTTCTCTTCAACAATAAACGTATAAAATACACATCTGGAGGACGTACAAAAATGTAAAATTGAATGGAACTTATAGCGAAGAAGTTTATCTTCATATGTAAGTCAGATAAAGCTTCATAGATGTTTGTTTTTTGATTGGGAAGCCTTTAAACCTCCCAAAACTACTGCCGTGTAAGGCACTGCTGCGGGTCTTTTCTTTGTTATTTCTCTTCTAAAAGCTTTAAAATACATCAGAAGTTCACCAAAACTAGTTAGATGGGGAGAGGATACGTTTGTTTAAAGACTCAACATAAAAACAGTCAGCTCTTGTTATTATTTCTTTATAAAATAGGGGATAGTTTGATGTCTGCAAACACAGTCAAAAGTGACTTGGGACTTTACATCTGCCATGATTGAAAGTCAGTGTGCAGAATTTGTTTTATTCTGCTGTAGATTTTTTTTTACACTTGAGACAATCTAAAAGTAATTAAGTAGGCATTACAGCCAATGCACATAACATTTACACTTTATTTAACTTTTGCCATTTACTTTGGGCAGATCTGTTCTGCAGCAAACCCAGTCAGCTGCACATGTGGCCCAAGGCCTGTATAAAGTTGGAGCAAATTACATTACTCATGTAACTCATCTGTATTTACTTAGATACCATTTAAAGTGTATATTATGTAGCTTTAATATGTATAAGCCTGGCACAGATCTTTGTATACAAGATTTGTGAAGGTGTATTTTTTTTAAATATAGGCCTATAGTGACAGTTTCATGGTCTCATTAAGTTCTATCAACCTGACAAAAGAAATATTAAGTCACAGTCTCTGAAATGAAGTCAGCAAGTATTTATTCACTTAAAGAGTCACGTAGAACTAGAAAGCCTTTGTTGTCATGAAATAAATGGACACAAACACAGGGTTTATATCACAGAGAGCAACAATAAGGGGGGGAAAAACTGTCAATGAGGAGTCAATAGGTATGATTTAAAAACAGGCAGTCTGGGGTCCGTCCTCACATGGAGGGGCAGCTTGATCCACAGTTTGGGGGCCACAGCAGAAAAACTTGGTCTCCCCTGGACTTTAATCTAGTATTTTGGGACCACTGAAAGAAACTGATCAGCCCACCTCAGTGACATGAAGGGGACATAAAAGATCTGAGACATGTGTGATGTGAATCTAAGCAATGACTTAAAAGTGAACAATAAAATCTTTAAATTAATTGTAAAATTCACAGGAAGCCAATGTAGGGGGGCCAAAATGGGGGAAATGTGCTCTCTGTTCTTTGTTCCAGTTAAAAGCCGAGTGTCAGCATTTTGGACCAGCTGTACCTGTGTGGGGGAGGCTTCACTAACACCAATATAAAGCCAATAGTCCAGGTGTGCTGTGATAAAGGCATTAAATCATTAAAATATGCACAACTTTCTTCACCTTAGATAACAGCCTTAGCTGATAAAAACAGGATTTGACAACTGAGTTGACATGTTGCATTTAGTTTAAAATCACTGTCCATTGTCACCCCGAGGTTGGTAAGGTTTGAGGTTGTCACTGCACGATGTGAGTCGAGTGCAGATTTGAGTCGCCCATGCTCAGAGTTAAACGGTTTACGACATAACTGGCATACTGAAATTAGTGAAATCCATGAAATAATAAACTTTTATCATTACAAACAATAACAGAAGATGTAAACGCTTTAGTTATCAGTCTATGGTTGTTTGATTGCTAACGTTAGCTCAAACAACATTCAACTGACAGCCTTTGTTGTGTTTGATGCTAACTTGTAGCTAAGCTAGCAGTGAACCAACTTGGTTAAGTAGGTCCATTTTTACTGTGTTGACATTACAGAAGTCTCTCGTTAGCATCTCGGAGGCTACTTCGGACGCTACAGAAGTCTCTCGTTAGCATCTCGGAGGCTACTTCGGACGCTACAGAAGTCTCTCGTTAGCATCTCGGAGGCTACTTCGGACGTTACAGAAGTCTCTCGTTAGCATCTCGGAGGCTACTTCGGACGTTACAAAAGTCTCTCGTTAGCATCTCGGAGGCTACTTCGGACGTTACAGAAGTCTCTCGTTAGCATCTCGGAGGCTACTTCGGACGTTACAGAAGTCTCTCGTTAGCATCTCGGAGGCTACTTCGGACGTTACAGAAGTCTCTCGTTAGCATCTCGGAGGCTACTTCGGACGTTACAGAAGTCTCTCGTTAGCATCTCGGAGGCTACTTCGGACGTTACAGAAGTCTCTCGTTAGCATCTCGGAGGCTACTTCGGACGTTACAGAAGTCTCTCGTTAGCATCTCGGAGGCTACTTCGGACGTTACAGAAGTCTCTCGTTAGCATCTCGGAGGCTACTTCGGACGTTACAGAAGTCTCTCGTTAGCATCTCGGAGGCTACTTCGGACGTTACAGAAGTCTCTCGTTAGCATCTCGGAGGCTACTTCGGACGTTACAGAAGTCTCTCGTTAGCATCTCGGAGGCTACTTGGACGTTACAGAAGTCTCTCGTTAGCATCTCGGAGGCTACTTCGGACGTTACAGAAGTCTCTCGTTAGCATCTCGGAAGCTACTTCGGACGCTACAGAAGTCTCTCGTTAGCATCTCGGAGGCTACTTCGGACGTTACAGAAGTCTCTCGTTAGCATCTCGGAGGCTACTTCAGACGTTACAAAAGTCTCTCGTTAGCATCTCGGAGGCTACTTCGGACGTTACAGAAGTCTCTCGTTAGCATCTTATATGCTTATATACTATTTAGTTATATATACTTGTCGCAACGTCAGTTGAATGGTGTTTAGAGCTAACGTTAGCAATCAAACAACCATAGATAGCTACAACATTTTGAAATGATTTAATACTTTAACTACATTTTCCTGATGAAACTTACACACCTTTACTAAAAGGTAATTTTTTTATGCTGAACTTTTATAGTATTTTCATGGTATTTTTACAGTATGGTATTACTACTTATACTGCAGTAAAGGATCTGAAGGAAATGATACTTCTTCCACCTCTGCTTATTTTACTCAATCTCCTTTCAGACTTTTATTGTTGTATTTGGTTGTAAATGTTTTGTTTGTGTGTTTAAGTATCACATCCTGGCAGTTATTTAACCAAAATATATATATATATATATATACATTAATTATGTCATTAGAGTCTGTGTGCAGGCTTCTCTTTCTAATTACATCATTTGAATCGGATCAGGAAGGCTCCAACATCATGGTAGCAGCTGTCTCCATGGTCCCGCTACACGTCCTGTGATGCCGTGTTCATCCTGCTACGTCCTGCTGGGCCTTGTAATGCTGCACAGTGCCCTGCTATGCCATGAACTACTACAAAGAACTACTATAAACTACTATTTTTTCTATTTTTGTTATTGCCACTCTTCATTCTAACCCCAACCGGTCGTCAGACACTGCCTACCAAGAGCCTGGGTCTGGGTCTGGGTCTTGGCCTGGGTCTGGGTCTGGGTCTGTCGGGGTTTCTTCCTAAAAGGAAGTTTTCCTCGCCACTGTCCCACTGTTGCTTGCTCTGGAGGGAACTACTAGAACTGTAGGGGCCTTGTAAATTCTGGAGTGTGGTCTAGACCTACTCTATCTGGTCTAGACCTACTCTATCTGTAAAGTGTCTCGAGATAACTCTTGTTATGAATTAATACTATAAATAAAATTGAATTGAATTGAATTGAATCATTTGTTTTCAAAGTCTACACAAGTCAATGAACAAGAATAGCTTATATAATGAAGTCTAGTGTTGACAGTGTGAGATAATCTGTGACCTGAGGAAGTTAGGGGCTCTGTAACATGTATTCTCACTTTCATAGTCTTTTAAGTGAACTTAATTTGTATTTTAAAGCATTTGGGAGAGAGATTACTTTTAAGGGAAAGACCCGCAGCACTGCCTCACACAGCAGTAGCTGGGAGCTTTAAAGTAATATAATGAATATAATGTATGCATAAATATAATAAAAGCACAATATATATTAAAGCAATACATTGACACTTTACATATTATCATGGCAGAGATATATACATATACATGTATAATTATATAATGTCATTCACTCCAACTGTATACAGGCCTTGGGCCTCATCAACAGCTTATACTGGGTTAGGGTTAGTAAATAGGAAAAATTAAATAAGATATTCCTTTCATGAGCATTAACTTTAATGACTGAAAAGTACTTTTTGATCGTCTCACATATAAGATAAATCTAAAGCAGAATAAAACAAATGACACACAGTGACTCTCCACCATGGAAGCTGAGAAGTCCCAAGGAACTTTTGAGTGTGTTTGCAGATGCCAAACTAACCTCTGTTTCCTACGGATATAACAGCTGGAGCGGATTGTTTTTACGTTAAGTCTTCAAAGAAACATGTGCTCTCATTGTCTAACTGGTTTTAGTGAACTTGTGGTGTATTTTAAAGAATTTAAGAGAGAAATTACAAGGAAAAGACCGCAGTAGTGCCACACGCGGCAGTAGTTATGGAAGGTTTAAAGGCTTCCTTATCAATAAAACAACATCTGCAACGCTTAATTTGACTTATATGTGAAGATAAACTGCTTCGCTATCATTTCCCTTACATTTAACACTGTAGTTGTCCCTCCAGATGTGTATTTTATACATTTATTGGTGAAGAGAAAACACAAGTGGCACAATTTTCCTGCTGCACGGGTGAGCGGCAGGCTGGGTTGAGTCTCCACGGTTCTCATGGTGTGTTTAAGTGTCTGTCTTTGCAGTGAGTTCTGTACCAGTCACCACAGACTACTCGACGAGATTATTTGACAATACAATGGCAGAAGTTGCTCCAGCAGTCGCGCCAGCCCCGGCGAAGGCCCCCAGGAAGAAAGCAGCCAAGCCGGCCAAGAAGACCGGACCCGGCGCCGCCGAGCTGATCCTGAAAGCGGTCGCCGCTTCCAAGGAGCGCAAGGGCATCTCCTTCGTGGCTCTGAAGAAAGAGTTGGGCGCTAAAGGCTACGATGTGGAGCATAACAATGCCCACATCAAGCGCGCCATCAAGTCCTTGGTGTTGAAAGGAGCTCTCACGCAGACCAAGGGAACCGGAGCGTCCGGGTCCTTCAAGGCCGCCAAGCCTGCTGAAAAGCCCAAGAAGGTAGCAGCGAAGAAACCCGCAGCCAAAGCCAAGAAGCCGGCAGCGAAGAAGCCCGCCGCCGCCGCTAAGAAACCAGCCGCGGCCAAGAAGACCGCCGTCGCAAAGAAGCCAAAAGCGGCCAAGGCAACACCCAAGAAGGCGAAGAAACCTGCGGTCAAGAAGGCTACGAAGAGCCCTAAGAAGGTGGCCAAGAAGGCGGCGTCCCCCAAAAAAGCCGCAGCCAAGAAGGTTGCCCCCAAGAAAGCCGCTAAGAAAGTCGTTAAACCCAAAGCGGCAAAACCCGCAAAGAAAGCTGCAGCCAAGAAACCAGCGAAGAAGTGAGTTCTTCACGTCTGAACGTACTCAACCAACGGCTCTTTTAAGAGCCACCCAAATCCGCCAAAAAGAGCCATTTTCCCGAATATATTAGTTGTGTGTGTGGTTGTTTTAGCAAGTTATTGATATGTTGTGAAATGGAAAACGATTACATTATTGTTAACCCTCGTGTTGTCTCCCCAACACTTATGTTGACGCTTTTTAATCATTGTTTTCGTCCCTATATCAACACTTGGCGTTTTTTCCAAATGTTTGTCACTTTTTTTGACGTTTAACACTACGTAACCCTAACTTATTAACTTTAGTTTTACAGTTATTTTTCAAATTTATGGTTAATAAACCTCATTCATAGGAAATTATACCTAATGTTAGAACATGAGGGCAACATGAAGACAACATTCAATTCAATTCAATTACAAAACATGAGGGTTAAAATGGTAAAATAATGCAATTGTTAAAAAAAATAAATTAAGGGGGTAAGTTGGTAATTTGTTGCCATATGGCAACACCATGCAGTAGAGGGTTAAACTTATATAATATAATAATAACCATATATATAATTGCTCTCAGGAGCTGTGCACCACGTCCCTCTTTTTGTTCTTCTGCACTACTTACATTTTATATTTTTATATATTTTATATTTTTATATTTTGTGTTGACACTGTAAAGGTTTTGCTTCAATCTTGTTGCCCAGGTACTGCACTTGTGTATAATGACAATAAAGACTTTCTATTCTATTCTTAACACGAGGACAGGATATGCAACTAAACGAAAGACTCTAAGACAGATATGTGTGTAATAAAGGTTAAAAATGTGCAATAAAACATGACAAAAGTCATGGTAGACATAATAAAAACTGTAATTGTAATAAACATTAATGTAATAGGATTGTACGTCTATCAAATAATGTCATATATATATATATATATATATATATATAGTATACATATATAATGACATAAACTGGTAGTAAAAACGTATGAGAAGGTAACGTAATAATATAGTAAATCGAGTGCTGTGTATAATAGTTGAAATCATATACTATATTACACTTACAGTGGTGCTCAAAAGTTTACATACACATGCTTAAGTTGACTAAAAAGAGGAATAAAAAAATCATGTTTTGGAAATTTATTTTAATACCTAAATTAAAAAATGAGGTAAAATCCAACCTTTAAGGACACCAATTTTCTTTGTGAATGAATAACGTATTGTAAATAAATAAATGTTCTTATTTAAAATACAGGGTCATAAGTATACATACCCTATGTTAAATTCCCATAGAGGCAGGCAGATTTTATTATTAAAGGCCAGTTATTTCCTGGATTCAGGATATTATGCATCCTGATAAAGTTCCCTTGGCCTTTAGAATTAAAATAGCCCCACATCATCACATACTCTTCACCATGCTTAGAGATAGGCATGGGATACTTTCTATAAAATCATCTCTCAATGCAAATCAAACCAGGTATTAGTCTAACTGAAATAAAACCATGCCTATCTCTAAGCATGGTGAAGAGTATGTGATGATGTGGGGCTATTTTAATTCTAAAGGCCAAGGGAACTTTATCAGGATGCATAATATCCTGAATCCAGGAAATAACTGGCCTTAATAAAAAATCTGCCTGCTCTATGGGAATTTAACATAGGGTATGTATACTTATGACCCTATATTTTAAATAAGAACATTTATTTACAATTCAACAAAGAAAATTGGTGTCCTTAAAGGTTGGATTTTACCTCATTTTTTAATTTAGGTATTAAAATAAATTTCCAAAACATGATTTTTTTATTCCTCTTTTTAGTCAACTTAAGCATGTGTATGTAAACTTTTGAGCACCACTGTAATGGTTAAAAAGTTGTGGAAAGTACTACATCAAAGTACACTTTTGAGTTCTTGTACTTTACTTGAGTATTTCCATCTTATGCTAGTTCAACTCCATTACATCTCTATGGCAAATATTGTAATATTAAAAACAAAAAGCTTAAATTATATGATGCAGTACTATCCCGTGGTATTCAAAGTATCTAAAATGGTGCTCGGCATTGATGAACTACAGCATTAAAATATTGTAAAAACATATTTGTTAGTAATAAAATCAGAATAATATAATGTTCTATAATTATATAGCACTTACTCATAATTACCATAGTACTTTTGATACTTGTTAGTACAATTTGAATACTTGTGTACTGTTTCTGGAGAAGCAGCCAAAAGAAAAGCATATATATTAACTCACGTGCGTACATTACAGGGTTGTTGGTATGAATAACGTATGGTAACGGTCGTCATTGGTGACATGTAACTAAGTGTACTTTCACTTATGTATTGTACATTTTGAAGTTATTATGTTCTCCGACCGATTAAAACTTCTACTCCTTTATATTTATTTGAAAGCTTAGTTAGAGGTAATGGTGGGACATTTAAAGGCTTAATGGAGTAAGATTTAAAGAACTTATGATGCCATTTATCACTATTTTTACAATCAATCAATAAATAGAGAAAATAATCAGCAGATTTATTCAGAATGAAAATCATCATTAGGTCATAGTTGAAAAATAACTTCAGTTCAACCAGTGAAATGCATCAAAGATAGACACACACACAAAGACACATACACACACACACACAAAGATACACACACATACACACACACACACATATACACGCACACATACACACATATACACACACACACACACACACACAAACAGACACACAAAGACACATACACACATACACACACACACACACACACACACACATACACACATACACACACACATACGCACACACACACACAGACAGACAGAGAGGCAGGCAGACAAATACAGACACACACACACAAAGACAGACACACACACACACATACACACACACACACACACACACAGACAGACAGACAGGCAGGCAGACAAATACAGACACACACACACAAAGACAGACAGACACACACACACACACACACAGACACACACAGACACACAGACACACACAAACAGACAGACAGACACACAGACAGACACACACACACACAGACAGACAGACAGACACACACATACACACACACACACACACACACAAACAGACAGACAGACAGACACACACATATACACACACACACACACACACACGGACAGACATTAACTTAGATGTGATGAATTCATCTGAAGTTAAATTTAATTAAATTCTTGCAAATTTAAACTGTTTAATATCGATGCACATGATCTTACATAACCTTTATTAAAAATAATATGACACATTTCCTCAAGGTTTTATGCTATGCTGATAATAATTATTTCTTTTTGTGCTTCACTGTATTTTTTAAAGCTTTATTTAATTATATTATACTATGTTATTATTGAACTACACGTATTAACTGCTTGTAAACAGCACACACAAATTTCTGTGAATGCAAGTCCCAAAGCCTGGAGAGCGGTGACGTCGAGCTCTCTGATTGGGCGACCGCACTGCTGTGCCTGACCAATGAGCGACCAGATGATCGCTATATAAGCCGGTCTGTTCCACCGTCGATTTATCCTGCTCTCTGCTTCTTTAGGTTTCAAACGCAAGCAACTATTTGAAAAACATGTCTGGTCGGGGCAAAACTGGAGGTAAGGCCAGAGCAAAGGCCAAGACCCGCTCGTCCCGTGCTGGACTCCAGTTCCCCGTCGGCCGTGTCCACAGGCTTCTGAGGAAGGGCAACTACGCCCAGCGTGTCGGTGCCGGAGCTCCCGTCTACCTGGCGGCGGTGCTGGAGTACCTGACCGCTGAGATCCTCGAGCTGGCTGGAAACGCCGCCCGGGACAACAAGAAGACCCGGATCATCCCCCGCCACCTGCAGCTGGCCGTCCGCAACGACGAGGAGCTCAACAAGCTGCTGGGCGGAGTGACCATCGCTCAGGGCGGCGTGCTGCCCAACATCCAGGCCGTCCTGCTGCCCAAGAAGACCGAGAAAGCCGTGAAGAGCAAGTAAAGCTCCGTGCTGCTCCTCAACCAACCCAAAGGCTCTTTTAAGAGCCACCCACTCCATCCAAAAGAGCTAATTCCTTACAAACTACAAATCAAACACGCTAAATGCACAAATTAACTATAATTGCATGCATGCCAACGTACTTTGAACCCTTATGTTGTCCTTGAGTCAAATTGACTGATATTCCTATATCTATTCTTTTAACTACTCTATTGTAATTTCCCAAAGTAACCTGACTGAGCAGCGGTGGGGTAGATATGGCTAGGGCTATAAGGGACTGGCAACACGAAGATTTTAATTTTAAGTCATGTTTTCCTGTATCAATGTTCTTTTTAATTCCACAAAATAACATGATTGATTCCACACAACGCTCTTTGCCAAGTACAAATCTCTACTTTCATTAATTTTGGGGCGTCTTATTCAATTTTATAGCATTTGAAACCAAATTAAAGTGTTTTTGAAATATTGAGTAAAAGTTGACATATTCCAGTCTGTGATTATCATCAACATCCATTCCTTTAATTTTAATCTAAATAATTCCTAATTTCTGCTTTTCTAACTCAAACATTACGTATAATTCCCTATAAATCCTTATTAAACTTCAAACTGAATTCCTGCCACCCCATTTTAACAATACACCTAGAGATCAACACAATAACTACACTAATGAATAGAATAAAACACCTTTATTGTCATTATATACAAGTACACAGTACCTGTGCAATGAAATTGGACCAATCCCTTTTCAGTGTTGACACAAAAAAAAATATAAGATAATACAAAATATCAAAAACAAAAAGTCAAAATGCTAAAGGGTGCTGCAATTGAGCGTTGCATACTACCTTAATTGTTTTTTTTAACCACTAACTTCATCCTTAAGAGCAGAAAAGTAATTCTGTTGCTGCTTTACGGCTCACTAGGAAAGAAGAAAATTGTTAAATACTTAATTACTATAGCCTAGTTAATAGTTAGCTTGTGTAGCAGCTCAAGAAATGCAGCACAATGAGTATGACATACTGATCATTAAAATGGGGACATGTGTGCCATGACAGCAGCTTATAGATATATTGATATAAAGGCTTATTGACATAGAGGCTAATAGATATATTGATATAAAGGCTTATTGACATAGAGGCTAATAGATATATTGATATAAAGGCTTATTGACATAGAGGCTAATAGATATATTGATATAAAGGCTTATTGACATAGAGGCTAATAGATATATTGATATAAAGGCTTATTGATATAGAGGCTTATAGATATATTGATATAGAGGCTAATAGATATATTGATATAAAGGCTAATAGATATATTGATATAAAGGCTTATTGATATAGAGGCTTATAGATATATTGATATAAAAGCTTATAGATATATTGATATAGAGGCTTATAAATATATTGATATAGAGGCTTAAAGCTTAAAGATCCACTGTGTCCATGTGTATGTTAACATTAAAACATGAGAATTATATTTTTAATAGCTTAGTATTGTGTGTCCCATTTAAAAGGGTGTGTGTTCGTGCTTCAAGTCGTCCTACAGTTTGTTGTCTGCCCAGTTCACAAAAACACACAAAAACAACCAAACTCGTAATGACCATTGTTGTGAAATCTGACCTCAGGCTGCTCATCGTCTGCATCACTCAACAGAACAGATCGCTTGATTTTGTGTGTTTTCTATGAGGTTTTTATTTATTTTTTACAAAGGAGCTTTATAAAGGTTTTTTGTTTTTTTTACCAAATACAGGATTATAAAACAGTTGGCATACATTAGAGACACCTACACATACATTAGAGACACCTAGAGTACATTAGAGACACCTACACCTGCATTAGAGACACCTAGACTACATTAGAGACACCTACACCTGCATTAGAGACACCTAGAGTACATTAGAGACACCTACACATACATTAGAGACACCTAGAGTACATTAGAGACACCTAGAGTACATTAGAGACACCTAGAGTACATTAGAGACACCTACACCTGCATTAGAGACACCTAGAGTACATTAGAGACACCTACACATACATTAGAGACACCTAGAGTACATTAGAGACACCTAGACTACATTAGAGACACCTAGACTACATTAGAGACACCTAGAGTACATTAGAGACACCTACACCTGCATTAGAGACACCTAGACTACATTAGAGACACCTACACATACATTAGAGACACCTAGAGTACATTAGAGACACCTAGAGTACATTAGAGACACCTAGAGTACATTAGAGACACCTACACCTGCATTAGAGACACCTAGACTACATTAGAGACACCTAGAGTACATTAGAGACCCGTGGAGTACATGTACCAGGTCTTTTCTACTGGAACATGGATAAATGTGTGTGTCTGTGTCACAGTCCATCTGGGTTGTTGTCCATTTTTGTCCTGTTGTCTTCGGGGTCAAATTTGACCCATTTTCAAAAAAATGTCAATATCAGAAATTGACAAAAATGAACATGGATGGTTCCATTTAACGCTCCTCTCAAGTACAATGGAGGATCAGTACACTACTTTCAATACATTTGGTGTGTTTGATTCAATTATATAGCATATTTCTGCTTGTCAAACTCAAAAATGACATTTAGTGTCGATGAATTCCAAAAATAAGTGTAAAACTCGTACGGGAGGGAAGCGTCAAAATGTAAAAGTGACAAAAATGTTGGGAAAAGGGTCAAAAACGTAGACAAATGCCTATTTTTTATAAAACCCTAAGCTCCGGAGCCATAACGTGAGCTACGAGGTAACGGAGCCTTTTATACGTTGTCGTGTTTCTTTAGAAATAAACAACAGACAAATAGAGTCTTTAAAGCTTCAGATGGAAAGTTATTCACTGTCAAAGTGGGGCCAAAATGAATGGGAGTCAATGGATGCTAACAGCAGGTGATGGCTTATTAGCATCAAAATGGCGCCATAGGAGCTACACTTAGAGAGGAGAGGCCCTCTTTTGTCATTGTTTAGTGGTTGATGGCCCCCATCACCCCCTCTATTCTCCTATCACTTTAGATTCTCCACCCTGCTTCTCCATGTGTGTGTGTGTGTGTGTGGGGGGGGGGGACTATATCACCATTTCCTTTGTCTTAGAGGTGTCAATCCTGGAGCCCCATTATCTGAAATCAGCACAATGTATGTGGTGTCGTCTACGAATTTAATTATGGAGTTGGAGGTGTGATTACTGTTTTTTTAAGAGCTTTATTAAAGTGTTTACAAAATAGGTTATAAGGGACATTCTACCAGATAGATAGATAGATAGATAGATAGATAGATAGATGGATGGATGGATGGATGGATGGATGGATGGATGGATGGATGGATGGATGGATGGATGGATAGATAGATAGATAGATAGATGGATGGATGGATGGATGGATGGATGGATGGATGGATGGATGGATGGATGGATAGATAGATAGATAGATAGATAGATAGATAGATAGATAGAAATTGATCTCAAAAAAAGGGGAAATTATGGTGTTACAGCTGCACACAGTCACACAGCACAGAATATAAATATAAATGAAATACTAAGATAAAATATACATACATACAATATACATAAAAATAATAATAATAGGAATAAAATATAAGAACAAATATTTGAAGATATACAGGCTAGGATGAAAAAATGTGCAACTGCTTAAATAATATGCTAAAATGTAAATAAACCAACTGTGCAGGTTGCACTTAGTGCATTATTGTGGTGTCTAAAAGTCTTATCTAGCACCCAGTGATGACGTGTTAAAGAGGTTTATTTCCACTTCTAAAAGTCTTCTTTTTTTTAAAATCTGAACATTAAGCCATATGAAGGACATGTTAAACTATGACAAACACATATTGTGCCATCTCAGCGTGTTTTGTAAATAAAAGACATTTTTAACAGCATTTCACATGTCAGGGGCCTGTCACAGACACATTTCTAAAGCCAGAAAGGTTTATTATTATATATTATATATTATATTATTATTGATCACATGTCATTGATTGTATCTGACATGGTTTTGTAACTCCTATAAGAAATACAGTAGGCTTACATTAAAACAGAAAAGAAAAACAGCAAACAATTAACAATTATGAGATGTTGTTTTCATGTAGATCAGTGCCAAAAAGGCTAGTAAAGTGCATGTAATAAAGTGCATAGAGTCTCTAAAAGTGCAATACATCACAAATTCATAATGTCCCAAGGAAGGAGCTGTTTTTTTAATCAAACTGTAAAATATTGACTCATCCATAAAATTAATCAGTTACACCGGTTTGAATTTGAATCTTAACGGTTTTATGTTAACCGGAAATGCTATAAAGAGGAGAAGGAAAACTGGCGGGCGGGGCTGAGGCTGCTTGTCTTCAACTACGTCCGCAGAAGTGCTTTATATTTCTTCGCTCTCCGCTGTTGTTCATCAGTTACCAAACCAGACTCTGTAAAAATGTCCGGAAGAGGAAAAGGCGGGAAGGGGCTCGGGAAAGGAGGCGCTAAGCGTCACCGTAAAGTTCTCCGTGATAACATCCAGGGCATCACCAAGCCCGCCATCCGCCGTCTGGCTCGCCGCGGCGGAGTGAAGCGAATCTCCGGTCTGATCTACGAGGAGACCCGCGGTGTTCTCAAGGTCTTCCTGGAGAACGTGATCCGTGACGCCGTCACGTACACCGAGCACGCCAAGAGGAAGACGGTGACCGCCATGGATGTGGTGTACGCTCTGAAGAGACAGGGCCGCACCCTGTACGGCTTCGGAGGTTAAACCAATGACCACGTGATCTAACGACAACCCAACGGCTCTTTTAAGAGCCACTCACTTCTTCTTAAAGAGGTTATTGCCTATAATTTGCCATTACATTTACTTAATTACAATTACTAACTCTTTATAAATGATCCAGTGTGTGTTTCAGCTTTATAGATGACACTGCCTTGTTTTATTTCCTGCTCTAAATAAACGGACTTTTATTTTGAAAGTCACACGCTGACACCTTCTGTAGTTTACCTGCTGTACGTGACTGAAAAACACTGTTTTCATGAAGTTCAAGTGATTAGTTAAAATTAACCCTAAAGCCTCCACCTCCATCTGATTTTTTTTTAAATAATTGTATAAGGCACTCTTTCCCCCCCCCCCTCTACACTAAAGGATTCTGTTAAAACAGCATTTGCACCGTTTGGGGGGGGGCAGTAGCTCTGTCAATGGGGAGATGGGTATGTGTCAACATTTGGTCCACATACTGTTTTGAAACCATTTATATATTGTTTTCAAATGCGATAAAATTGAATGAAACACCCAAAAATCCAAATGAAAGAAATCAATGTTGAAGAACATTGTGTGGAGCCGTACATGTTATTTTGGTATCAATGTTTCCATGAAGTATTGACACCAATGTCATGGTCTCTCCGCACTTTTTGGCGTATTTGTTGTTCTTTCCCCCACTTTTTTAGCATTCTTCATAAAATTGATTTAAACCAAATGTAATGAAAGTAAACTGTTTATTTTACTGGTTATGAGCGTTGTAGGGAACCATCCTCGTTATTTTTTTATTTTTGAAAACTTGGTTGAAAGAAACCCAAAGGACTTTTGATACTCGATATTTTGTTTTACATATAGCTATATTTTGATATCAAACTATATTTCTACATAATGTGTATACAAACCCTTTATTTCTCTACTACTTAATATATGTATATAGTTGCTCTCAGGACTATGCACCACATTCCCCCTCTCTCTTTTTCTTAGATTAGATTAGATTAGACTTTATTTATTTCTGCACTACTTACATTTTATATTTTGATATTTATTATTTTTATTTTTGTGTTGACACTGTAAAGGGGTTGCTTAAATCTCGTTGCACAGGCACTTGTGTATAATGACAATAAAGGCTTTCTCTTATATTAAACCAGAAAAACAGCGGAGTGAAACCTCCGCACAGATACTCTCTGACGCGCTGAACAATCAGCCAATGGGAGAGTGGGAACCGCACAGCTAAATTTGCATATCCAGGGCTTAAGAGGGAGTAGCGCAGCGATTACGACACGCAGTTATTGGTGAACACCAGAATTGTAACCATGCCTGAACCAGCAGTGAAAGCAGCGAAGAAGGGATCCAAAAAGGCGGTGGCCAAGACCGCCGGCAAGAAGGACAAGAAGAGGAGGAAGACCAGGAAGGAGAGCTACGCCATCTACGTGTACAAGGTGATGAAGCAGGTCCACCCCGACACCGGCATCTCCTCCAAGGCCATGGGCATCATGAACTCGTTTGTGAGCGACATCTTTGAGCGCATCGCCGGCGAGGCCTCCCGCCTGGCTCACTACAACAAGCGCTCCACCATCACCTCCAGGGAGATCCAGACCGCCGTGAGGCTGCTGCTGCCCGGGGAGCTGGCCAAGCACGCCGTGTCCGAGGGCACCAAGGCCGTCACCAAGTACACCAGCTCCAAGTAGACCGTCCCGCTGCCTTAATCCCACCAAACCAACGGCTCTTTTAAGAGCCACACACTTGTCCTTAATGAGCAAAGATCCATTTAAAAACGTGAACTTTTCTTTATTCATATGGGGAAGTGACTCAACATATTACAACCTGTGAGGACCATCCGCCTATAGCATATAAAAGTAATTACACTGTAGTGACAGTGCATCTTCTAGGATAAAAAACAGTAAAGTGTAACTTCAACATCAACAATCAATTCAGTGCATAAACAGCACGGGTTGACTTATGCATGAATGTGTTGCTCACATACAAAATTGAAAATAACACAGTCCCTAATTTATTACTGATACATGTACTGTATATTACTGTATATTATAATTGCCCACAAATCTGCAACAAAGCATTTCACACAAAACATGTTATAAGTGGCCATTAAATAGCAATTAATAAGTGCCATGTAACGTGTTAAACAAATTATACATGCAAGAAGTAAACCATTCATACACATTTATTCTGTTTTTTTTTATTTATTTTGCACGTCATACTATATGTACCGGTATTCCCACATTTAGTATTGCACAATTTATGACGTTATTTGAGTTATTTCAAAGCAGTTTGGACCAAAACTGTTGAGAAAAAATTGCTGTTAAGAAACAGTATCCATATAGCACATTTTATACAAGAAAAGCAGCACAAATTGCTTTACAATTACAGAAAACAGAAATAATGGAAATAAAAAGAGGGATAAAATGCCATAATTAATAAGAATAAATATTAAATAAATAAATATTTGCCAGATTTGAGGACATGTATGAGGAATTTTGCTCCATCTATCAATCTATATATACACACACTATAAACAGAAACAATATAGAGAGGACTAATACTTAACAATAGTGAAACAGAACATTAAATATTACCAAATAAATGTGTTTTTCTGTAGGCTACCCCAAAGCTTTGGAAAAGTACTTAACAGTAGATTAAAATGAGCGGTAAAGTTGAATTTTCAAATGGACAGAACGAACATTAAATCATGGATAGTATGCCAAATGTAATGGAAAATGAAATGGAAGTTAAAAACACACGTTAATAATAGTAAATGTAAGATTAAGAAATAACATAAGTGTGTGTATCTGATCTGTTAACACCCCAACGCTTTAGACATTTACTGAACAATAGATTAAAATGAGCGGGACGTTTGAATTTTCAAATTCCTTTTGTCCAATGGCTGAGCTGCTGTAGCCCGCGAAAACCTTGGACCAATCAGCGTCGCCGGCTCTGGCTATATAACCAGAGACTGGCGCTATAGAATCATAGCTACCTTTCATTTGTAAAGAGAAGCAGAATGGCGAGAACCAAGCAGACCGCTCGTAAGTCCACCGGAGGAAAAGCCCCCAGGAAGCAGCTGGCCACCAAGGCTGCCCGTAAGAGCGCCCCGGCTACCGGCGGAGTGAAGAAACCTCACCGTTACAGGCCCGGTACCGTGGCTCTGAGGGAGATCCGTCGCTACCAGAAGTCCACCGAGCTGCTGATCCGCAAGCTGCCCTTCCAGCGCCTGGTCCGTGAGATCGCTCAGGATTTCAAGACCGATCTGCGCTTCCAGAGCTCCGCCGTCATGGCTCTGCAGGAGTCCAGCGAGGCTTACCTGGTCGGCCTGTTCGAGGACACAAACCTGTGCGCCATCCACGCCAAGAGGGTCACCATCATGCCCAAAGACATCCAGCTGGCCCGCCGCATCCGCGGAGAGAGGGCTTAGACTTACCGGACTACTGAAAACCCACAACGGCTCTTTTAAGAGCCACCACACCTCCTCCTCAGAGCTATTATCCTTCATTCTCTTCCATAATCTTATATAATTAGTTATGATTTGTTTTTGTTTTATTATGATGTATTTATCTGTTTAATTTGAAACGTCTGATGAGCAAATTAGTCCTACAATAGAGTACAGCCCCGCGCCATCCAATCTGATCTGCCGTTTAAATCATTTCTTTTCTTCACATTTGATCCAAATACATGCAACTGATACAGAAACCGTACCATTAGTCCTGTAGAAATATTACTATTAATAGTACTCCCTCTAGTTATTGTTGATAGTAAAATTTGACCGTGTGTTAAACTAAAAATTACATTAACATGTTGCAGAAGCAACATGAAATGGGTGTGTGATCACAAGCAACGCGAACAGTGAGTGTACTAGCACTACCCGATGAGCAGCAACGGCGAGCGTTGAGAATTTAAAGCCCTTCTGCGGACGTAGTTGAAGACAGGCGGCCTTAGCTCAGCCCTCCATTTTCTGAACCCTTTGTCAAGCGAGAGAATGTAAGCCTCTGCATTTCCGGTTAAAGAAAAATCTGCAATTGAGTCTTGTTTTGTTGATTTTAGGGTTTAAGCCCTAACGGTAGGTCTCTGCTGGCGGATACAGATCACACTAGTCACACTGAGAAATCCAGAGAGATTTGTGGAGCTGATGGTCTTAATTAGCTCATTTAGGCTTGAATGTAGCGGGCGCTCATTAATATCAGAAAGTTACACAACTCAACAAAATATATTGCAACGGTCTGGTGGTTTTTACACATTTGAATGCGGAGAAGTTTTATGTAAAAACAATTCATCTTTTCCTCAAACACTGTAACCACGATCAGGTCCGAACACCACATTAGCCAAAGAGATAATTGTGAACTTTAGGAGCTCCAGGCCGACCACACGACCCCCTCTCCCACAACCACATCAAATTCCTGGGAATCAACATAACAAAAGACCTATCATGGTTCCTTAACCCTCATGTTGTCCCCATGTTGTCTTCATGTTGTCTTCATGTTGTCTTCATGTTGTCCTCATGTTGTCCTCATGTTGTCTTCATGTTGTCCTCATGTTGTCCTCATGTTGTCTTCATGTTGTCCTCATGTTGTTCATTCAACATGGAGGCCATGAAACGCTTGTGTCTCCCCGATGTGAGTCGTGCATGCAACATAACGACATAACTGTCATACCGACATTTGAAATCCATGAAATAATAAAGTCAATAAACCTCATTTATAGGAAATTATACCTAATGTTTGAGTTAGAAAAACAGAAATTAGGAATTATTGAGACTAAAATTAAAGGAATGGATGTTGATGATAATGTTCTTTTTAATTCCCCAAAATAACATGATTGATTCCACACAACGCTCTTTGCCAAGTACAAATCTCTACTTTCATTAATTTGGGGGCGTCTTATTCAATTTTATAGCATTTGAAACCAAATTGAAGTGTTTTTGAAATAGTATTGAGAGTAAAAGTTGACATATTCCAGTCTGTGATTATCATCAACATCCATTCCTTTAATTTTAGTCTCAATAATTCCTAATTTCTGCTTTTCTAACTCAAACATTAGGTATAATTTCCTATAAATGAGCTTTATTGACCATAAATTCTAAAAAATAACTAAAACTAAAGTTAATAAGTTAGTGTTACGTAGTGTTAAACGTCAAAAAGTGACAAACATTGAAAAAAGTGTTGAAAAAACAGACAAAAGCGTGATAAAAAGCGTCAGCAAAAAGTGTTGATTTTGTCATAGTATATATACTGGTATTCCCATATTTAGTATTGCACAATTTGAGTATTTTCGCTGCAGTTAGGACCAAAACTGTTTTTATTAAACACAATAATTCTACAATTAACAACTAAAATTGAACTAGTAAGTGATGTAAGCACCATATTTACCTTCATACCTTCGTACAGAAGCTTCAACATCGACATTTCTTGGGAAAGAGACTTAGAGCCGTCAAACACCCCCCAACTGCTGCTAATACTCTTACTTTATTATTACTTTATTGTGCAATATTTTCCAATTATTTTAATGTTGTTTCTGTCTTCTTATGTTGTTTTATGTTCAGGGTTCTGAAACCTTTTCCAAAGACAAATTGAAGCACTCTTTAAGAGTTTCAAGGTCCACTTTCCAGCACCTTACATCCGTGGTAAGTGACTATTTACATAATTTCACATTTAGTATTCTGATTATTGCACGTCTTCAATACATTAAATGTAATGTTATTGAGCTATAAACAATGAAAATGAAGTTTTGTGACACTATTCTACACAACAAATGAAGGAGAAACAAGAACTTTTCATGTGTCACCTGCTTTTAACGCTCCTGGTGTCCATCTTACAACGTTTCTATATCAGGAAATTGTCCAAGAAAAACGAGAGAGAGACTATACACACACACACACACACACACACACACACACACACGTAGTTCTTATATGATCTAAGTTGCCACCTGCGTAGAGAAAGCAGATGGGCAACATGAACTTTTTCACACTAACTATGGGGGAATTCCTTAAAATCCAAGTTCCCTGACCGGGAATCGAACCCGGGCCGCGGCGGTGAGAGCGCCGAATCCTAACCACTAGACCACCAGGGAGGATACAGAACGCCGCTCACATCGGATCAGGATGAGCAACATTATACGGAAATCATTTGGGATTTTACGCATAGGAATTTTTGATTATTTTATGGGTGTATTTTTAAATATACACCCACATCATATAGTACATAATCCTTCTCGTGAAACTTAAGTAATAGATAAATCCCAAGGGGCAATTCATCTTTATAGTCTCATTTATCACTGCAAATACTCCGAGAGCGAGAGACTCCTGCAACATGAATACTGGTAGTATTAAAAGGGCAATGCACATGAATCAGATATAGCAATCTGTAATTGCACAAATTCCGTTATTACCATTTTCTATACTATATATTCTTTTTGCTGAAAACCTATACTGGAAACGTTAATTTCCTTGCAGGAGTCAAAGGATTAATTAAGAAAAGTCTAACAAGTGGAAGTTATAGAAGTGTAATAATGGCACATGGGCCATTTTGCACAGAGTCAACATTACAGTAATACATAATCTGTATCTAATAGTATAATTAGAAAAATAATTTGTAGTTTGTAAGGAATTAGCTCTTTTGGATGGAGTGGGTGGCTCTTAAAAGAGCCTTTGGGTTGGTTGAGGAGCAGCACGGAGCTTTACTTGCTCTTCACGGCTTTCTCGGTCTTCTTGGGCAGCAGGACGGCCTGGATGTTGGGCAGCACGCCGCCCTGAGCGATGGTCACTCCGCCCAGCAGCTTGTTGAGCTCCTCGTCGTTGCGGACGGCCAGCTGCAGATGGCGGGGGATGATCCGGGTCTTCTTGTTGTCCCGGGCGGCGTTTCCAGCCAGCTCCAGGATCTCAGCGGTCAGGTACTCCAGCACCGCCGCCAGGTAGACGGGGCTCCGGCACCGACACGCTGGGCGTAGTTGCCCTTCCTCAGGAGCCTGTGGACTCGGCCGACGGGGAACTGGAGTCCAGCACGGGACGAGCGGGTCTTGGCCTTTGCTCTGGCCTTGCCGGCGCCGGACTTGCCTCTTCCTGACATGATTTAGTTTGAGATCTATTTCGTGGAAGTCGAAAACACGGAAGACGGGCCGACTCACTCTTAATATAGGCACTAACGGCTCATAGCCGAACGCTCATTGGTAAGATAGAGTGTAAGTCTGATCGTCCAATCAGAAACGAGTATGCAAGGTACCGTAGAGATTCAACGGCTTCCGCTCGCAATTGGTGCGGTTTACAAAATAAGATTCCAGCAGCCTCAATATTAAAAAAATAATGAAATTATCAAATAAGGAAAATGTGGAAGGACTCCCTGATTATAGACTCAATGCACTTTACTACATGCACTTTACTATAGCCCTACATCTCATAATTGTTAGTTTATTGTTTTTTTTCACTCTCTAGTAGTGTATGCCAACTGTATTTTGTAAAAACAAAATTAAAAAAATCTTTAATAAAGCTCTTTTGTAAAAAAATAAATAAATAAATAAAATGTGGAAGGAATAAAATCAGTAACTATGGAGATTCAAAGGACAATGGTATCCAACAGCAGGATAAAATATAGAATATAACAAGAATAGAATAGAATATAAAGCCTTTATTGTCATTTACTGTAGTGTCCTCAGCAAACTTGACGATGAGGTTGTTGTTGTAGGATAATACGGTAATACAGTTTTTACACTTTTTTAAACTCTCAAATACATATTTTTTGCTATCAGTTTGAAAAAAAATTATCTCGGAAAAAAAAAGTTTTTCTTTCAAAACTTAAGTCTTTGCTCTCGTCTCAGGATTTTTCTCTCAATGGGAAAATAGTGTCATGGGCGGGGCCACGTTCCTATTGGCCAGTTGGGATGGGGACACGTTCCTATTGGCCAGTTGGGATGGGGACACGTTCCTATTGGCCAGTTGGGTGAGCACCGGCTTGTCTTGGGAGTCCATCTGAATCATTACACCATTGTCACCACCATAGGTAGATAACCAGCAGCCGGCCCACTTCTAAATAAATACCTTTTAATTATCTCATTCAGCCAGGCCGTCTTTTCATTTACAGCATCACATCAATGGAACTCGGTACCACCATTAGTTAGAGAGTCCCCATCCTATTACTCATTTAAGAGTAATGTTAAGAAATGGATGATTGAAAATCAACACTGTCAACACTGACGCTGGTCCCATCCACCAACAATAACTGTATCATCTATTTTAGATTTTATTTGTTTATCCTGTTTATTTGATTGTTGTGATTTAACATTGTAATTTTTAACCTTTTGTCTATTGTATAAATATTTTCATTGTATTATAACTGTTTATTATTTTAGGATGTTTATTATTTTAGGATGCCTAATAACATCTGGCTTGGGGACTGCCGATGAAAATTAGCCTAGGGCTAACTCGGGTACGCTTACATTTGCTTGAATGTTGATCAGTGTACATTGTCCCTTTTTCAAATAAACAAATAAACTAAACTAAATTAAATCTCAACACTTTTTAACAGTCACACTGAAACACTGGCGGTGAGCTCCAGGTCCCACACACACACACACACACACACACACACACACACACACACACACACTGAAACACTGTGTGCCTAGAAAGCAGCTTTAAGGCACTTCCTCATTTGCATAACGTCGAACCAGATGCTCTGTCTATTAATATTTATAATCAATGGTCGGACAATCCAAATACTTTCAGAGTTTATCTATCATCTTATTAAAGTTGGAGACCTTCCTTTAACAGGAAAGGGCGTCGCTTTGAGATCTTCATGGCTTCCCAGGTCGGAAATGTGCATGCAGGAAAACCACTTAAAAGTAGATTCAGTCAGGCTTCTGAAATACCTGATTTATGAATCCTCAATTTTCATAGTCTGTGTCCGTAGGTCGTCCTTCCCTGGTGGTCTAGTGGTTAGGATTCGGCGCTCTCACCGCCGCGGCCCGGGTTCGATTCCCGGTCAGGGAACTTAGATTTTGGCTGGCAGTAGCTCAGTCTGTAGGTTGTTGGAATGGGAACCGGAGGGTCGCCGGTTCAAGTCCCCATACGGACTAAAGTATGGTGGTGGACTGGTAGTTGGAGAGGTGCCAGTTCACTTCCTGGGCACTTCCAAGATGCTGTTGAGCAAAGCACTGAACCCCCAACTGCTCAGGGTGATTTTCCATGGGAAGCCCCCCTGCTCCTCAGGTCTCTGCAGGGTAATTCCAGACAGCTAGCTGGACTATCTGTCCAATCTGAGGACTCTGGTTACCTGGTCCCCAGATCTCTGCAGGGTAGATCCAGACAGCTAGCTGGACTATCTGTCCAATCTGAGGACTCTGGTTACCTGGTCCCCAGGTCTCTGCAGGGTAGATCCAGACAGCTAGCTGGACTATCTGTCCAATCAGAGGACTCTGGTTACCTGGTCCTCAGGTCTCTGCAGGGTAAATCCAGACAGCTAGCTAGACTATCTGTCCAATCTGAGTCTCTGTTGACGACTAAAACTACTTCTGAGCGTACACATGTTCCACCAAAACAACTTCCTTCCTGAGACTCTTTAGCAGCGGCACCGTGGCTCTGTCCGGCGCTTATCCCCGCCCACGATGATTGTGATTGGTTTAAAGAAATGCCAATAAACCAGAGCAGGTTGTTCTCCCATCCAGGAATGCTGTGTGCACTATAGCCAGACCTTCCTTTTGGCAAAAACATTAAAAAAACTATGCTTTTAATTTTTTTTATACATTTTCACACGCCATTTTGTTAAAAACAATAGTTTGAGGAGTAGCAGGCAGTCGAGTACTGAGTTGAATTAAATTAATTAATCAACTAAACAGTTTTAATACTGTTGTCCTGAGGTTTAAAGCCAAACTATCCCTTTAAGCCACATTTAAATGTTTTTATTTATTTATTTTAATACACACAATAGTCTGTATTTGGTTCATATTCCCATTTTTGAATTATTATATTATCCAAGGGGGTCTAACCCAACTTCACTTAGGTCCACACATTAATAACATGAATCACATCAAGAGCCAGACGTTTTTATTTTTTTTAAGTTTATGCTTTTATTTTATGAATTATTTTACATATTCAGTCAAAGGAAGATTTTCAGGTTTTATGCACAGCAGGCACGTTAAGCACTTATATTTGTCTATTTATTTACTTATTTAATTTTGGAAATATAACCCTTCTAAAGTCATTTTTTATGAAATGTACTGTCTGTTTTTTTTTTGCTATGTATTGTCTGTAATGTCCTTTCTTTCGTGTATTCTTTATGATAAAACCAAAGAAGAATTTTTACATTTGTGGACAAAAATGATTTTTAATTTTTGTATTCTTACTCTGTTATAACATTATTTAAGATGTTGTTTTTTAAATAAAATTAATTTTGGGTGTTTTATTCAAAAAAACAAAGAGGTATATCTAGAATGTTACACTCAGACTCAGAGTTATAAGGTTTGATCTGTGGCCCAATCAACTTTTGGATTATCTACAGAAGGACCAATCATATACGGTCTCTTTATGGCGCCAGGTTATCTATAGCTCACGTTAGCTAGCATTAGCTAACGTGAGCTAATTCTAAAAGTATAATGTAACTACTAAAATTCAGTCATTTCCAATCATTGCCTTGCCATTACATTTATAATAATGGACCAGAGTCTGGTACCAGGCTAATGGACCAGAGTCTGGTAGGACCGGGCTAATGGACCAGAGTCTGGTAGGACCAGGCTAATGGACCAGAGTCTGGTAGGACCGGGCTAATGGACCAGAGTCTGGTAGGACCGGCTAGTGGACCAGAGTCTGGTAGGACCGGGCTAACGGACCAGAGTCTGGTAGGACTGGGATAACGGACTGTAGAGTAGAGTGGAGCACTGTAGAGTACTGTAGAGTACTGTAGAGTAGAGTAGAGTACTGTAGAGTACTGTAGAGTAGAGTAGAGTATTGTAGAGTACTGTAGAGTGGAGTACTGTAGAGTAGAGTGGAGTACTGTAGAGTACTGTAGAGTACTGTAGAGTGGAGTACTGTAGAGTACTGTAGAGTAGAGTGGAGTACTGTAGAGTACTGTAGAGTATTGTAGAGTACTGTAGAGTGGAGTACTGTAGAGTAGAGTGGAGTACTGTAGAGTACTGTAGAGTACTGTAGAGTGGAGTACTGTAGAGTAGAGTGGAGTACTGTAGAGTACTGTAGAGTACTGTAGAGTGGAGTACTGTAGAGTACTGTAGAGTACTGTAGAGTGGAGTACTGTAGAGTAGAGTGGAGTACTGTAGAGTACTGTAGAGTACTGTAGAGTGGAGTACTGTAGAGTACTGTAGAGTATTGTAGAGTACTGTAGAGTATTGTAGAGTACTGTAGAGTAGAGTGGAGTACTGTAGAGTACTGTAGAGTACTGTAGAGTACTGTAGAGTACTGCATAGAGGCGTAGAGCAGAGTGATGGAGGCTCAGAGGTCAGAGGCGAAAGGCATCCCAGCATCCTCGCTGATTGGTGAAGAGATGACGGCCATCTTGGATTGTAGCGGGGAAGAAAGATTGATGCGGTAAGCTGCTTCTTTTATTCGTTTGATTTATTTTATCAGCAAAACATCATTTAAACTTAACCACCACTCGCGTGGTAGTTACCACGGAAACAGGCCGCGGAGGGAAGCGGAGACTTTGAGCCCGGACGTCCTGTTTCGTTGCTTTTTGTTGTTGTTTTGGGGACTAACCGACGGAGGCACAGAAGGCCCAAACCCGAACAAAAACACACCTGCCGCCGGTCTCCTCTCTGCCAGTCTCCTCTCTGCTTAACCGCATTCATACCGACGTCCTCGGCCCACCAGATAGTGTTATAACTGCTTACAACTGTCCCCGTAGAGGTGTTCTTACGTTGATGTTAGCCTTGTTAGCTCTCACGCTAACTTCCCCATGTATTCCTATAGAGTTAGCTGTTAGCTTACGTGCACTACTCGGCTAGCACGTAGCTCCTGACACATTTCACAGCTAACAAGGTAACGCCAGCTAATATGTATTATTTATAAGGGACTTACAAACACAACTGAAAGCAAGGTTGGTCGGTTTAATTGTGCTGCGAAGTTACCAGCGGACTGCGTTTATGGTGGAATTAACGTTATTCAGAGAGATTATCGGAGCTAGCATTAGCTCACACAGCTAACGTTAGCTAGCCTTTTGCGACACTGCTGAACATTTAACGTCGCTTTGAAACAAGAAGAGTGAAACTTGTAAACTATTCGGCAGCTTTAACCTGAAACACAAGCAGTTATATACACTTTATATGATATTATATAAGAGCTCAATTAGCCTCTGGTCTCTAAACGTCCATCACTTAACTCTGTAAGTGTTTAAATTTGACAGTTTATGGCATTTTATCTCGTTAGCCACTGGCTAACCAACTGTAGTAAACACGAAGTTAAACTGAGAAATCACTGGTTAAACACGGCTGTGGATCTATAAGTTAACACCACCTCAGTCAGGGTTTCAGCATGCTTTATATAACATGATTTAAGGCATGTAGCCCTTTATATTGTGATATGAAGTGATGTTCTTGTCCAGTTACAAATTCAAGATGTTTATCATCAAACCGGTTATACGAGTCCACATGTGTGAAACGCTGATGCTTTCCCTGGTGTGCAAATACAATTCAATTTTATTTATAGTATCAATTCATAACAAGAGTTATCTCAAGACACTTTACAGATAGAGTAGGTCTAGACCAGATAGAGCAGGTCTAGACTACACAAATGCAGTTTGAATGGTAATAATCAGCTCAGCTGCTGTGGAGATATCAATGTCTTAAGTCCAGAAAACTATCCCACATATGTGAAGGCAATAGGTTTAACATCAGTAGGAATGGGGGGGGGAAAGCAATATAGCATAATATTGCAATATTTTCAGTGGCATCACCGTATAAATATCGATATAACATCAATATATTGCCCAGCTCTGACAGGAAGCTTTTGGGATGACATGAAACGAGAATAAACCCACATATTGTGTATGCTTATGTTTTCTGCATTATTTAATGTATTTGCCTTTTTTCTGGATTTCCAAATGTAGTTTCTGTAATATAATCTGAACATAATACCTGCTTGTGTTTGCAGACTCAGAGATGTATTGTGACAGTTTGTCTTTATCTGTTTTATGTTTTCTTTGCATGGTCATGGGGTGCCAGGCAGGTCTCTCTCCTGACATCCACGATTAGTCCAGTTAAAGGTCCATGTCAGTTGTATTTTGTACGTAGGATATAGATCAAACCACACAAGCGCACATATATAAAAATGTACACCCTATAGGCAAGGCAAGGCAGCTTTATTTGTAGAGCACATTTCAGCAACAGGGCAATTCAAAGTGCTTTACACAAAATCAGTTAAAAGAAAATAAAACCGATAAAACACAGAAGAAACAGTTAAAAAATAAAAACAGATAAAACACAAGGATAAAAGTTACAGTGCAGTATAAAAGATTAAACAGTAAAGAAATGAACATCATTTAAAGAAAAGCAACATCGAAAAGAAAGGTCTTCAACATTGATTTAAAAGACACATTAAACACACGAGAAGATAAACACAGCAAAACACAAACACACAGGGTTGGCTCAGCAGGTATTTATGGTGAATACATGCATGCAGAGGTTATCAGTTGCTCCTGACAACCAAAGCTCTATCCTAACTTCTTTTGCCATCCTCCCAAAACTGTCCTGAACTGAACGTGGACCGCCATAAATATATGTATATATAATATTTATAAAAAATATTTTACTTGCCCTGGTCCATCGTGAAACCCTTATTGTTGAACCCTGTTTGTTAACACACAAATTGGCTTTAGGACACTATTTGTCTTAATATTGTGATTTTACTCAGCATCGTTGATGCATTTTGAGGCAGTGTTGTGAATCACAGCTTACGTTACCCACCAAGAATTACATTAGCATTAGCATTAGCTACTTGCCAACCAGCACCTTTACTGTGGGTACCGAAGCACCTTTCGTCTTCGTTCCCCCGACAGGTTGGAAGAGGACTTGTCCATTTCTATTACCATTAATTACCATTATTGTTATGTCTCATTCCAACGAGTTAATGAACCACTGAAACGATTTAGGAAACATTATATTAAGGTACAAAAGAATCTTTGGTGGTGGATCGATCGATATTGAAATCAATCAATATCAATAAATAAGATCTTTGTATTACTGTGTTGCAAAGTGGGATGTAATCAATGACAAAACGATGCCATGTGGCATAAAAATGTTGTATTATGACCCCCCCCCTCCCCCCCCAAAAAAAGAATTGAGGTTTGTGAATCGAATGGTGGGTCAAAAATGGCGATACGACCCGAATCGTGGGTTTGGTGTATGGTTACAGCGTTCTGATCAGTCGATGTGACCGTTTCCTGTGTCTGGTTTCTCAGGTGACACGCGGGATGTTTGGTGCTAACCGAAAGAAGTTTATGGAGGGAGGGATAGAGAGCGATTACACGGACGACTCCAGCCTCTACTACACCCAACAGTCCATGTTCCCTCCACACCGCCCGGACAAAGACGTAAGTTGACTATTGTGAATAAATGTCATGATTTAATGGTACGGTAATATGTTTCTTTTCATCTGCCGGCAAGGATTCATGGTTAACCCTTGTGTTGTCTTCCCGTCAAAAACTGAAAATTAAGACTTTTGGCGCTTTTAACTCTTTCTTATGTTTTTGTCCCTTTTTTTAACGTTTGTCACTTTTTTGACGTTTAACTCTACGTGACACTAACTTATTAACTTTAGTTTCGCAGTTATTTTTGGAATTTATGGTCAATAAAGCTCATTTATAGGAAATTATACCTAATGTTTGAGTTAGAAAAGCAGAAATTAGGAATTATTGAGACTAAAATTAAAGGAATGGATGTTGATGATAATCACAGACTGGAAAATGTCAACTTTTACTCTCAATACTATTTCAAAAACACTTCAATTTGTTTTCAAATGCTATAAAATTGAATAAGACGCCCCAAAATTAATGAAAGTAGAGATTTG
>JABXJD010000698.1:152500-155000 GCA_013375575.1 Percina caprodes | reverse complement strand
ACCCTCACGGCACGGCCCCTCACGGTACGAACCCTCACGGTACGAACCCTCACGGCACGAACCCTCACGGCACGGCCCCTCACGGCACGGCCCCTCACGGTACGAACCCTCACGGTACGAACCCTCACGGCACGGGCCCACACGGTACGGCCCCTCACGGCACGGCCCTTATGGCACGGCACGGCACGGCCCCTCACGGCACGGACCCTCACGGCACGGCACGAACCCTCACGGCACGCCCGCTCACGGTACGGCCCCTCACGGTACGGGCCCTCACGGCACGGCCCCTGTGCTCCTGATCACAGCTGGTGTTGCTGGACATATTGAATATCATGGGCGCTTAAATGGCCGCCGGTCAGGCAAGCAATAAGAACTTCTACGTGCCCAAAGTCCATTCTTACTGGCCCCTATACAAATTGTTTTTATCGAAAAAAGTACAAAAAAAGTAAAAAATTTAAACAATTACATCATAGAAATGTCAAACTTAGAAAAAAAAATCATAAGCATCAAAAAACAAACAAATAAAATAGTAATTAATGAAACGATGACGCCTGAACGGGCCAGCAGGCTGTTATATTTTCCTCGGCCCAACGTGACGCCCGCCCCCCCGAGTCGAAGGGCAACCCTTCCTGTTGAACCCTGGGAGTCTTTTCTTATTGGAGTAAAAGCTTTTTTACTCTCTGTCGAGCTGCAGCTAACAACTTATTTCCATTACTGATTCATCTGCAGATTATCTTCTACTATCTTACTTAGTTGTCTAAAAAAAACAAGGGAAATTGTGAAAAATGTGCGTTGTTTTGTGTCCGAAGACGACGTTTTCTAATTGCTTATTTTGTCTGAACAACAGTCCCAAAACCTAAATATATTCAGATATATATATATATATATATATATATATATATATATATATATATATATATATATATATAGCGACACTGTGCAGCCACCTTTTGTAATAATAATAATACATTTTATTTGTAATGCACTTTCAAAGTGCTACAGGTCTTAAAAGCAAGATAAAAACATCAGTTTAACATACATATGAATAGTGCAACGACATTATTGTGCAAGGTTTTTAGTCCTTTCTTAAAGGTCTCTGTATCTCGTCTGTTTTGATTTCACCGTTTTTTAAGGATCTCAATCCTGAGAATGATCCCGTGTGTGTCTCTGTTTGTGTGTCAGTATGTCGGGGTTCGGTGTGAACAGGAATCCAGGCTACAACATGAACAACTCCTTACCCAACAACATCTTCAATGGCACAGGTACCAAAAACCAAGTTTCTTTTCAGTGTTTTAAAGTAGAGCTGGACGTTATGACCAAAGATCTACATCATGTTCAATTGAACATCAGAATCAGATTTAGAAATGGGTTTTATTGCCTTAGTAAGTTACACCTACGTGGAATTTGGTACATAGCATAGGCGGACTGATAATCTGGCAGTTCTGGCCAATGCCGGAAGGGCGGATTCACCCAATTTTGGGCATTTTTAGGCCTTTATTGACAGGACAGCTGAAGAAATGAAAGGTGAGGGAGAGGGGGAATAATAGCTAAACGTATAGCCTGCTACATCGAGGAGTAAACATATACTGTGTGTGTGTGTGTGTGTGTGTGTGTGTGTGTGTGTGTATATATATATATATATATATATATATATACACATATACATACACACACACATATGGGTGGCCACTCTACCAACTGAGCTATCCGGGCGCCCAACGTTTCACACTAATTTGCCTAAATAATATGCAAGACTATATGGCTGGAGCCTCTCGTCTGTTGCCGCCGGGCTTCTACTTTTCAAAATAAAAGCTTTCGTCTGGTCCGCTATGTTTTCTTACTTTGGTTGCGTTTAAGTATGTAATAAAAAGGGATTTTGAATCGTTGACAGGATAAGTCCCCCCTTATCCTGTCCTGGGGGCAGTAGCTCAGTCTGTAGGGAGTTTGGTTGGGAACCGATTCAAGTCCCCGTACGGACCAAAGTATGGAGTGTGGGTTGGAAAGAGATGCCACTTTATTGTCAGGTGCTCTTGTGCCCCAACCTCTGACATCTCTCTCTCTCTCTCTCTCTCTCTCTCTCTCTCTCTCTCTCTGTCTCTCTGTGTGTGTCAGTTTTACAGTTATTTAGTTTTACAGTTATTTAGTTTTAGTTATTTTTGGAATTTATGGTCAATAAACCTAATTTATAGGAAATTATACCTAATTTTATTTTGTTGATCTCTAGGTGTATTGTTAAAATGGGGTGGCAGGAATTCAGTTTGAAGTTTAATAAGGATTTATAGGGAATTATACGTAATGTTTGAGTTAGAAAAGCAGAAATTAGGAATTATTGAGACTAAAATTAAAGGAATGGATGTTGATGATAATCACATCAACTGCTGCAGTAGTGGCTTGTTTTTAAATATGTGTTAAAGCTCACATAGGTAATGTAGTTTATTTTTCTGTGTGTTCATCCAGACGGCAGTGAGAATGTGACGGGCTTGGACCTGTCGGACTTCCC
>JABXJD010000698.1:137500-147500 GCA_013375575.1 Percina caprodes | reverse complement strand
GTTGCCACTTCAAATCATCAAAATTAAATGAAATAAACATTTGAATGCATCAGTCTGTGTGCAATGAATAAATATAATGTACAAGTTACACCTTTTGAATGCAATTACTGAAATAAATCAAGTTTTTCAAAATATTCTAATTTACTGGCTTTTACCTGTATATATTTATATATTAGAGCTATCATTGATGATGTAAGAGAGTGAGGATCTGTAGGCTGAGTCCTGCAGCGGGTTCGAGTCCGATCTGCGTCCCCCATCTCTCCCTCCCTTTCCTGTCTGTCCACTGTCACTACAATAAAGGGAAAAGCCCCAAAAAATAATCTTAAAATAAGAGTGTGTGGATGTAATTGTCTCGCTCTTGTTTTGTCTCTCAGGAATCTCTATCCTAAGTTTGCGTCTCCGTGGGCGTCGGCTCCGTGTCGACCGCAGGACATCGGTGAGTTAAGACTCTGGAGTGTGTGATTCAGTTTAAGTTTATTTACTGGATATTTTTGTGGAGGGAATATTGGATTTACATTAATCTGATGCACACAAACACAACTCCAACTGGAGCTCTAGTCCTCATGTGGTCCTCATGTTGTCCTCATGTGGTCCTCATGTTGTCCTCATGTGGCCCTCATGTTGTCCTCATGTTGTCCTCATGTTGTCCTCATGTTGCCTTCATGTTGTCCTCATGTTGTCCTCATGTTGTACTCATGTTGTACTCATGTTGTCCTCATGTTGTCTTCATGTTGTCTTCATGTTGTCCTCATGTTGTCCTCATGTTGTCCTCATGTGGCCCTCATGTTGTCCTCATGTTGCCCTCATGTTGCCCTCATGTTGCCCTCATGTTGCCCTCATGTTGCCCTCATGTTGTCTTCATGTTGTACTCATGTTGCCCTCATGTTGCCCTCATGTTGTCTTCATGTTGTCCTCATGTTGCCCTCATGTTGTCCTCATGTTGTCCTCATGTTGCCCTCATGTTGTCCTCATGTTGTCCTCATGTTGTCCTCATGTTGTACTTATGTTGTCCTCATGTTGTCCTCATGTTGTCCTCATGTTGTACTCATGTTGTACTCATGTTGTACTTATGTTGTACTTATGTTGTACTCATGTTGTACTCATGTTGTCCTCATGTTGTCCTCATGTGGCCCTCATGTTGTCCTCATGTTGTACTCATGTTGTCCTCATGTTGTCCTCATGTTGTCCTCATGTTGTCTTCATGTTGTCTTCATGTTGTCTTCATGTTGTCCTCATGTTGTCTTCATGTTGTCCTCATGTTGTCCTCATGTTGTCCTCATGTTGTCTTCATGTTGTCTTCATGTTGTCTTCATGTTGTCCTCATGTTGTCCTCATGTTGTCCTCATGTTGTCTTCATGTTGTCCTCATGTTGTCTTCATGTTGTCCTCATGTTGTCCTCATGTTGTCCCCATGTTGTCTTCATGTTGTCCTATATCAATGTTGTTTTTAATTCCCCAAAATAACATGATTGATTCCACACAACGCTCTTTGCCAAGTACAAATCTCTACTTTCATTAATTTTGGGGCGTCTTATTCAATTTTATAGCATTTGAAACCAAATTGAAGTGTTTTTGAAATAGTATTGAGAGTAAAAGTTGACATATTCCAGTCTGTGATTATCATCAACATCCATTCCTTTAATTTTAGTCTCAATAATTCCTAATTTCTGCTTTTCTAACTCAAACATTAGGTATAATTTCCAATGAGTTAGTGTTACGTAGTTTTGAAAACGTCAACAATAAGTGACAAACATTGGAAAAAGCGTCAAAAGCGTTGTTAAATGGGACAAAAACATAAGAAAAAGTTAAAAACATCGATAAAAAGCCTCAACAAAAGTGTTGATTTTCAATTTTGCGGGGAAGACAACACGAGGGTTAAACTTTCAAAGGATCAGATTCATCATTTCTTTCATAAATTGTTGGGTGGAAGAAGGCAACGTGCAGGTTTTCCAGTGTTTTCAGCTGTTTCTGCCTCTTCTCTCTGCAGACTTCCACGTCCCCTCAGAGTATTTAACCAACATCCACATAAGGGACAAGGTATGCACTTCAAAGGAAGGATCCTTTTTACTCTTTTTTTTGGTCTTGGTAGTGGTAAAGCAAACGCACGTTTCTTTATTTCTTACATCAATGATTTGGCTTGAAAAAAAGACTTAATCTGTGTCGGTGTGTAACTGTAGATCTGTGTCCTGTCTCCAGTTAGCAGCTATCAAGTTGTCTCGGTATGGGGAGGACCTGCTGTTTTATCTCTACTATATGAACGGAGGAGACCTACTACAACTCTTGGCTGCAGTAGAACTGTAAGAACAACACACACAACTCGGACGGACGGACAGATGGACGGACAAGACGGACAGACAAACTGACGACAGACAGACCTAAAGACAGACAGACAGACGAGACGGACGAAAAGACAGACAGACATACAGACAGACAGACAGACGAGACGGACGAAAAGACAGACAGACAGACAAGACAGGACGGGCGTAAAGACAGACAGATGGACAATACAAGATGGACGGACAGACAGACAGATGGACAATACAAGACGGACGGACGGACAGATGGACAATACAAGACGGACGGACGGACAGATGGACAATACAAGACGGACAGACAGACAGACAGATGGACAATACAAGACGGAACTACAGGTTGTAAAATAATGTTCAGCTTCACCATTTTATTCACGAGTTTTCATTAATATCAGTGTGTGTGTCTGCCTGTCTCTCTCTGTCTGTCTGTGTCTCTCTGTCTGTCTGTCTCTCTCTCTGTCTGTCTGTCTGTCTGTCTGTCTCTCTCTCTCTCTCTGTCTGTCTGTCTCTCTCTGTCTGCCTGTGTCTCTCTGTCTGTCTGTCTCTCTCTCTCTCTCTCTGTCTGTCTGTCTGTCTGTCTGTCTGTCTCTCTCTCTCTCTCTCTGTGTCTCTGTCTCTCTCTCTCTCTGTCTGTCTCTTTCTCTGTCTGTCTGTCTGTCTCTCTCTGTCTGTCTGTCTGTCTCTCTCTCTCTCTGTGTCTGTCTGTCTCTCTCTCTCTCTCTGTCTGTCTCTCTCTTTCTCTGTCTGTCTGCCTGTCTCTCTCTCTCTCTCTCTCTGTCTGTCTGTCTGTCTGTCTGTCTGTCTGCCTGTAGCTTTAACAGGGACTGGAGGTACCATAAAGAGGAGCGGGTTTGGATCACCCGGGCTCCGGGGATGGAGCCCACGCTGAAGACCAACGCCTACGAGAGAGGGACCTACTACTTCTTCGACTGCCTCAACTGGAGGAAAGTGGCCAAGGTAAACACCGGGTCCTGGTTCACAGCTTTGTCAACGACTCAGATTATGTCAAAACTAACAATTATTTGAATAATGATTTCCCAGCAGCGTATTTTCTACATTCATTGTTTCATTGTTGGGTCTGTAAAACCTCAAAAAACCTCCATAGTTCCCCAGAGCCCGTAGCCTGGTTGACCCACCTGAGAGTGGGTCTGGGTGAGGTGCATTCACAGCTTGGCGGGGGGGGGCAGTAGCTCAGTCTGTAGGGAGTTGGGTCGGGAACCGGAGGGTCACTGGTTCATTTTGGTCCTCATATGGACCAAAAAATACGGAGTGTGGATTGGTGGCCGGAGAGATGCCACTTCACCTCCTGGGCACTGCCAGGTGCTCTTGAGCAAGGCACCGTACCCCCCCACCCCACCCGCTCAGGGCGCTGGTTCAGCTGGCAGCCCCCCCACTCACTCTGACATCTCTCCATTAGTGCATGTATAGGTCCTGAGCATGTGTGTGTATTTCAGGCCTTTGTGTGATTTACTAACAAAGTGTGTATGTATGCAGAGTGTAAATTGTAATTTCCCCCACTGGGGACTAATAAACAAATTAAATCTTAAATGCCTCTGGTAGGTTGGATAGTCCTTCAACCAATCAGACCAACGATCTGGGCGACGTAGCAGCAACAGCGGCATCAACTGGTTGCTGCGATCGGTGGCCGCCGCGTTGAACGTGAACCACGTCGCTGTGCTATCGTCGTCGCGTAAAGCCCGCCTCAACCTATCGGGGGGTGTTTACAGGCGCCTGATGAAATGAGATGTGGTTGAGCCAGAATCCTTTACCCTGATACCACATATTTAGCATTTAGCGCTTCTTTTTTTGGGCCTTGTGTGAAATTCTTAAAGCCAACCTTTATTCGGATAAGTCAGTAAGTCGATTGAGAATAAATCCTCATTTGTGACGACGACCTGTCACATTCACACAGGTCCACGTCAGACCTGGAAGCTGCCGGGACAACCACAGGCTGACCTGCCGCCACTGAGCAGCTCCGCTGCACCAGGTTGGGATTAAGTGCCTTGCTCAAGGGTTTGGTGATGTGCTGCTTGAAAATCCGCCGGGTGTCCCTCTTACTGTGTGCTTAACTCAAGTGCGACTCGATTCGGAGTCTCAAACTCGAGTCTCCATCCCTGGGTGGATTTGACAAGGAGTACCCTTCACACAATGCAAGTCAATGGAGAGTGACAGCTTCCTTCCCCTCCGGTGGGGGCGGGACTTAACCGTCCTCTGTCACGTTCAGGGAAACTCTGGAATATGACGAGCACAATGTAAAAAATGACAAAATTCTCTGAATTTAAAACGGAAAAACACATTAACAACGGTAATTAAAGTTAGCAGGAAAATCATTGGGATTCAGCAGATGACACCAACTGATCTGTACAATAGACATGTGCTTAAAAAGGCCGAATCCATCATGTCTGACAGTTCTCACCCCCTGAATGCAGCATGTAAGATGCTGCCCTCCACCAGCCAAAACTAATAGATATAGATTCTCCTTCGTCTCCTCTGCTCTCTCTGCTTAACTCTGGAAGGAAGAGGTAACGTTGTACATTAGACACACTGGGACTTAACTTTTAATGTTGTATTTATTTCCCCATTTGGTTTGATAATGTATTTTAATGGATGTTGTTGTCTTTGTTGTCATGTGCTGTGTTTCAACTTCTTGCTGCAGCAGCTAAATGAATTGCCCCTCGGGGACAAATAATGGTCTTGAACTTGAACTTCCTGTCTCTTTCTTTTCAGGAGTTTCATCTGGAGTATGACAAACTAGAAGAGCGACCTCACGTTCCCTCCACGTTCAACTACAATCCTGCCCAGCAGGCCTTCTGATTGGCTCTACCTCCTCCTGCCTGCCTGCCATTGGCCCCTCCTGGCTCATCAGTCATCGCCCCTCTAGGTTTTACCACCTCCACACACTCAAACGCGAATCTGGCCGTTAAGGACTCGGGACGGGAGAGGAGGTCCTGGCTCCTGCTCTCTCCCAAAACACATTTCTGAATAGACTCTATGATTTTAACATTTTTTTTGGATTATTTCTTGGTTCTTTACCTCATTTTTTGTTCTGTTTTTTATTACCCACCCCTCCCTCCCTCCCTCCCTCCCTCCCTTCCTCCCTCCCTCCATGAGTTTGGTTCGGTTGGTCTGTTACGTGGAGCACAGACTTAATGTCGACAGACAGCACAACACACACCGACACGAGCACTGTAAATAACTGTCCATCTGATCGAGTGATTCATGTTTCTATCGAGTCTTAAGAATTTGAGTATTTTGTCTAAGAGAAGCTTTTAAAGAAGAACCAGATTTTAACCACAGAACACAGAAATCAATCACCCCTCGGGCGGATAATTATTTCACACCGTGCACACCCCTCTGGTCTTTGGCAGAAAGATATTTATCATTTTTCTTCATTTTTACCAGGTTTTTCCAGCAGCATTACAAACAACACACACACAGACGTCAGCGGACAGTCAGGAGAGGAAATGCAATGTACATTGTAGCACTATTTCATAATAAAAGAAGAAAAAATACCTTTTGGTTTGTTTTTATGTGGCGAAACGTGACCCAGCATAAGCTCCTTAATTTTCTTTTATTTAACCAAATCAGCTAGAAGCAGATAGAAAAGTCACTCTGAGTGGGTTGTGTTTCATTATTTTTTTATTTACTGTTTTCCAGCAGGCAGTTTTTTTATTATTTATTCACCTCTAAAAGAAATATTCTGGCTTTATTCTACATTTTTCTTGTAGGCAACAAATCCCATGTGCAGCTCTCTGAATACCGAAACAGCTGACTGGAGTTTTTAGCAAACTTATGTAACGTACGTACGTAAATTACAAAACAAATGTGGATTTTTGGTTTCGCACAGGAGCCAAACGCCCCGTCTCCGGCTGAAAAACGGTGTTTTTTTTCCGACCCATCCATCGCTACACGGACTTCTGCAAATTTTGGCTAGAAACGGAATAAAAAAACATTTTTAGGAGACACGGCCCTAAAATAAAATAAATTAAAGTTCATTTTTTGAAAATGCTTCAAATAAGAAATTGCGTACATACTGTAAATAAAGTTTCGGACATAGCGTCGATTACGTCACGTTGAACGTAATCAAGAAGCTGCTCGCCTTCGTCCAAAACCCCAAAATAATTCAGGTTAACCCTCGTGTTGAAAATCAACACTTTTTAATCGATGTTTTTAACTTTTTCTTAAGTTTTTCTCCTTTTTTTTCAATATGTGTCCCTTTTTTTGACATTTAACGCTACGTTACACTAACTTATTAACTTTAGTTCTGGAATTTATGGTCAATAAACCTCATTTATAGGAAATTATACCTAATGTTTGAGTTAGATTAGATTAGATTAGATTATACTTTATTTATCCCACAACGGGGAAATTTCCTTATTACAGCAGCAGCATTTTCTTCTATACAGCAAAAAACACACAAACAAGTAAACACACAAGAAATACAGGCAAACAATAAACAATAATTATAAGGTAGACAGAAAGTAAGCAGAATGGCGTCAAATAAAGGTATTTTAAAGTATATTTTAAGGTATTTTAAAGTGTATTTTAAAGTGCGGCCATGATACAAGAAAACAATATTGCCGTGTAAGTGACGTTAAAGTTAAATTGAATGTGTAATTGGAGTAATAAAGCAAGAGTCGGTAGCACAATATAAATTATATTAACCTGTGACCATAAATATTGAAAAGTAAGTACTTGTAATAAAATAATATAAATACCGATAATAAATATAAACAGAAAGTGTGTGGTGTAGATGGGAGATAAAAAGGAACAGAAACTACAACATTATCAGGTAGAAATTAGGAATTATTGAGACTAAAATTAAAGGAATGGATGTACAAATCTCTACTTTCATTAATTTTGGGGCGTCTTATTCAATTTTATAGCATTTGAAACCAAATTGAAGTGTTTTTGAAATAGTATTGAGAGTAAAAGTTGACATATTCCAGTCTGTGATTATCATCAACATCCATTCCTTTAATTTTAGTCTCAATAATTCCTAATTTCTGCTTTTCTAACTCAAACATTAGGTATAATTTCCTATAAATGAGCTTTATTGACTTTATTATTTCATGGATTTCAAATGTCGGTATGACAGTTATGTCGTTATGTCGCATGCACGACTCACATCGGGGAGACACAAGCGTTTCATGGCCTCCATGTTGAATGTAAAGAAAAACCTGCTTGGCCGTCGCTCATTGGCCGTCGCTTCTCTATCGTCATCGTGTTAAACCCGCCAATAGCGCGCTAGGTGCATACGCCGGTCTGTGATTGGCTCCCGCCGGTTTCCAGCCTGATCGGGTTACCCAGACTACGCTTAAATGACAAGAAAAACAGAATCACACCAGACTCATTCTTCAAAATCAAACGGCACAACAGAAAGACATAATTATGAGGTTGTTAGAAATAAAAATATGGATAATTTCCCCCAGATTATGCCACAGATTAAAGTTGGACATGTTAGCACATCCCCTTCAAATCCTTTTTCATCGTTTTTATTCCAACATTACAGCTCCCTCCCTCTGCCAGTGGAGCTTCATGTTTCTTCACCTTTTTAATATTTAAGTTCTTCCAATTTTCTTTAACCTCCCACATTTATTGTCTTATTTTCCGCCCGGCAACAGTGGAACCAATCGGATTGCTGGAGTGACCTCTCTCCAAGGATTGTGAAGGAAAAAGTTCCATATTTTGGGGAAATTCGCTTATTCGCTTATATTTATCTGGAGTTAGATGTTCAGATTGATACCACGCTCATGTCTACGCTAAATGTGAAGCTCCCGCCAGGAGACGTTAGCTTAGCTTAGCATGAAGACGTCGTTTTTACAGTTTTTATATACAGATTAAATAAGATATACAGTCACGTGTTAATCCGCTTTAGGGAAGCCGGTTGGAGGATTTTGTTATTTTTGGGCGGAGCTAAGCTAACTTTCAGATTACATGTCAGCAAATAATGATTAATTAGACAAAATCAACACGTTTATCATCAACCCAACATGTTCTTTGTTACCATGTTTCTGCGAAATATGACGTCAACTCGGCAAGTTGTGTAGCAAAATGGGCGCCGACTTCCCAAGTTGAAAGCGGCGTTGACGTGAATTTTCCGATTAATTCAGCCAATAACAGTTACAGCCTGACGCCATATTACAGATTACATGTCAGCTAAACATTGATGTGCAAAACATGTATTAATAAGACGTTTCTCAACATGAACCCAACATTTACTTTGGTCCGCCATGTTTCTGCGTAATGTGACGCCGAAGTCGCGTTCGACCGAGTTAACGTTCCCACGTTCGGTGACATTCACGTGAATTATCCAGATTATTCCGACACCACATGAATGCAGCATTAGCGTCATATTCAGAGTGTTATCAATCTGAACGTCTGTCTGTCAGCAAGACAACAAGCGTATTTCCCAAAATGTCGGAAGCCTTTCCCGATCACCGCCACTCCACCAAAACACAACCAACAGGAAGTCCCCGTATTTTTTTAAGCTAAATATAAAATGATTTCCTTTTTCTTACGTTGTTTTTAAAGTCTTTCTCCAGGAGGCACCAATGTACAGGTATGTGTGTGTATATATATGTACACACATACATACACACATACAGACAAGGCAGTATTTTTAAGAAAAAGGGGAAAAACTAAAAATGTGTCTGAAGCGAGGAGACCCTTCCTCTGCTGGCCGCCAGTAAAAGATGCAATACAAGACTTCCCGTTAACAACGGAAAACCACCATGGAGACAGTTTTACAGGGGACCACGCTCGACTCCGCCGACAACTACCAACCGCCAACCTTCCTTGGGAAACAACAACAACAACAACAACAACAACAACTCGACGCGCGTTCACACTGCAGCAGCAAAAGCCAAGGACACGCCCACATATTTGATTGGAGGACGAGGACTGAGGCACTTGGCCGTTTGGCTGTTTTATTAAATATGGCAGCTAGTGTTTTAATAGAAAAAAGAATGAAATAAATATTCTGGTAATGAAACTGAAGGAGGACTCGTGTGTGTTTTGTTGTGTTTTTGGTGCGAAACGTTGTTGTTTTTCAGGATTAAAGATTCCCGTGTTGCTTATCGTCTTCGTCGCTTCCGAAGAAGACGATTACCCCGAAAACTGCCCGGCAACACAGGTACAACACACATTTAACTGTTGATTTGTTCCAGGAGTTAACGTCTTCAGGGTAGTTTGGAGATCGTTTCCTTACACAACGTTAAAATTATCTTTGTGGAAATGTATGAATTTACAACCATGGCTGGGTTAAATAATCAATTCTCCAATTAAAGTCGACCTTTGAGTAATATTGACTCATTAACCCTCATGTTGTCCTCATGTTGCCCTCATGTTGCCCTCATGTTGCCCTCATGTTGTCCTCATGTTCTTAATGTACTCAAATATATAACAAAACATCTGAAAGTTGCTTCTCGCTTGTACTATTTACAGCAAAAGCTCTCTGAGACCCATCACTGCCCTGCTCCACCCAGTCACCCTGCAGCGCCCTGCTCCACCATGATCTACTACAACTATTATTTCTAGTCATTATCTTTACTGTGACTGTTACTGCCGCTCTTCATTCTAGTCTAGACCTGCTCTATCTGTAAATTATAGAGCGGTCTAGACCTGCTCTACCTGTACGTTATAGACCGGTCTAGACCTGCTCTATCTGTAGATTATAGAGCGGTCTAG
>JABXJD010000698.1:127500-135000 GCA_013375575.1 Percina caprodes | reverse complement strand
TTATTTGCTCACAGAGACCATGTTGACACAACAGTTATGTAACTGAACTAATGTAAAAAAGAAGAGTGTGATGAAGAGTGTGATGAAGAGAGAGATGAAGAGTGTGAGAGTGAGGAGGCGAGGGTGTGAAGTTAAGATGAAACTTCACTTTATGTGTTGCATTGTGTTGTTTTACTGAAGCAGAATCAGAGACGCACAAACGCAGCGTCGTCCCATGTGAGACACACAATGTGCTGCGTTTCTAATTCAGGTCATTTTTTATGTATCCTCTTCATTGATCCCGGAGGGGGGGGTTAGTAATCACTACACACACACACACACACACACACACATATATATATATATATATATATATATATATATATATATATATATATATGCACACACACAGACACAAATACACGCATAAGGGCAACATGAGGACAACATGAGAACGACATGAAGACAACAGGAGGACAACACGAAGATGACATGGGGACATCATGAGGGCAACATGAGGACAACATGAGGACAACATGAGGGCAACATGAAGATGACATGAGGACAACATGAAGACAACATGAGGACAACATGACGGCAACATGAGGACATCATGAAGGCAACATGAGGACAACATGACGGCAACATGAGGACATCATGAAGGCAACATGAGGACAACATGAGGGCAACACTAGGACAATATGAGGACAACACGAAGACAACATGAAGGCAACATGAGGACAACATGAAGATGACATGAGGACAACATGAGGACAACATGAGGACATCATGAGGGCAACATGAGGACAACATGAGGACATCATGAGGGCAACATGAGGACAACATGAAGATGACATGAGGACAACATGAAGACAACATGAGGACAACATGACGGCAACATGAGGACAACACGAAGACAACATGAGGGCAACATGAAGACAACATGAAGGCAACATGAGGGCAACATGAAGACAACATGAAGACAACACGGGGACAACACGGGGACAACATGAGGACAACATGAGGACATCATGAGGACAACATGGAGGTTAGGTGGATGAAGGTGAGGAGCATCTTCTGATGTATTTCTAATCTCTTCATCATATTTCAGAGGCAGCAGCCGTCGTGTGCGTATCAGGAGGCTTTACGTCCTGTTGACGCTGGGATTCACAGCCACATGTCGCCTGCCTCTGCAGCCGTACTGCAGCCTAATCACATCCACCCGACGTTGTTTCCCTGAAAGCCCAAATCCCGTCCACAGAGGACACCAACTGTCCAAACAGCCGTCCTCTCACAAATATGTCTCAAATGTCTTTGATTCTAGTTGATGTCACATCTCACAATCGTATATATTACAATATTTCTGTGTGTTTGCCTGCAAACTGCTGCTAGTGTTGGTGTGTTTTCGCGAGCGCTCTGCAGGGACACGTGCCCCCACAACCCACCCACCCCCCACCCCCCCCGTTCATCCGCGCTGATGTCCGTTATTATTTGTAATCTTTTGATCTGCAGAGATGATAATAATCCTGCCACATGCCTCCCTGATTATAATGCTGCGGGTGCTATATCTGGAGGCTTTCTGAGCTTTTATGCAACAGGCAGAGAGAGAGAGACATACAGTGGCATGCATACGTCTATATATATATATATATATATATATATATATATGCATATATCTGTATAGATATATACATCTATATATATATGCATATATATGTATAGATATATATACATATATACATATATATATATATGTATGTATGTATGTATTTATTTTTTTGTCACTTTTTCAGCATTTAAAAAAAAGAATGTTTTAATTAATTTTTTAACAATTTTTTGTCGCTTTTTACAGTGTTTTTGACGTTTTTTTTGTCGCTTTTTACAGTGTTTTTGATGTTTTTTCCTATTTTTTTGGTCACTTTTTCAGCATTTAAAAAAATAATGTTTCAGTCAATAATTTAACAATTTTTTGTTGCTTTTTACAGTGTTTTTGACGTTTTTTTTGTCGCTTTTTACAGTGTTTTTGATGTTTTTTCCTATTTTTTTGGTCACTTTTTCAGCATTTAAAAAAATAATGTTTCAGTCAATAATTTAACAATTTTTTGTTGCTTTTTACAGTGTTTTTGACGTTTTTTTTGTCACTTTTTCAGCATTTAAAAAAATGTTTTAGTCAAGTTTTTAACAAATTTCTTGTCGCTTTATACGATATACGATACGCTTTATCTTTTTGATGGTTTTTTTTTTGTCATTTTTTCCGATTTTTTTTGTTGTCACTTTTTCAGCATTGTTTTCCTGTGTTTTTGCAGTTTTTTTCCAACATTTCTCACTTTTTTCAACGTTCTTTAGTCATCAGGTTATAATTCATGTTAAAAATCACTATGGAAACAACATAAGTGTCATATCCAGAATAATGTTCTGAGTCAGGAATACATGTTTATCTCAGGAAATAAGGTAAGGTGCTGATTTCAGGTAGAAAACATGGAACTGGGACCATTTTTCAATCTGAAATGGGTCAATTTGACCTGAATACCATCCGAGGGATATAGAAAGTTTTTGTAAACGGGTCAAATTTGACCCGAGGACAACGGCAGGGTTAAAGTGAGGATGAATAATAACTGATATGATTGTTCCTGCTCTCCCTCCGTTAAGAGGCTTATCTCACGCAGCACGGAGCAGCGAGAGAACAACAAGCAGCTAGCAGCAACACACAGATCTGGGTTGAATCATGAGGCCACCTGGGCGAGCGAGCATCCCTCAACACAGAGAGAGAGAGAGATGAAACCATAGAAACATCCCAGATTGCTGCAGGCTGCACTGCATGGCCACAAGTATGTGGACACTAGGCCATTGCAGCTGTACAGTACAGCGGCTTACACCCCCATGGTGGAGTTGATTAAAAAGAGGATTAAAAAATACACCTTGTGGAAATTGATCTTAATGCCTTAATTCAAAAAAATTTGGAAAATCCGACTTTAAGGACACCAACTTTATTTTTTTTGATGCTCAGCTGCTTACCCCCCCCCCCATGCTAAAGAGGAATAAAAAAAAATAATTGGATATTGATCTTAATTATAAAGTAATATTTTTACTAATATTTATCAAATTTAGGAAATAAAAAAAAATTGTAAATTAAAAAAAAAATTTATTTTACTTTTTTTATTTAAAAAATAATTTAGTTAATTAAAATTAGTTAAATAAGCTCATACGTGAATGTCTTAATTGCCACAAACAAAAACAATAAATAAATGTAGTGGAGTAGATCACGTCTGAGGTGATGTAATAAAGTACTTTCTGGACATTTTGGAGTATTTTTACATACATGGGGACAGATAATGTTAATTTAATCAATTAATGTGAATGAGAACAGCTTTTAATTAATAGTGTTTTTTTTTCTAAATAACAGTTTTCAGAATAACACAGTTATAGAGGAGGTAGTTTTTTGTAATAGTAGTACTAGGTAGTAATTTTTAAAAGGGTTTTTAATTAAGATTAAAACATCTGTAATAATTACAGGACAAGTAATGTACATTTCTGGTTGAATGTCCCAAATACTGCTAAAATATATCTGTAAAGTACTAATTTCACCTCTGGAAACACAAACAATAACAAAGATAGACGAGAGAGAGAAAGAGGGGGAGAGAAAAGAGAGAGAGGGAGAGAGAGAAAAGAGAGAAAAGAGAGAGAGGGAGAGAGAGAGAGAAGAGAGAAAAGAGAGAGAGAGAGAGAGAAAAGAGAGAGAGGGAGAGAGAGAAAAGAGAGAAAAGAGAGAGAGGGAGAGAGAGAAAAGAGAGAGGGAGAGAAAAGATAGAGAGGGAGAGAGAGAGAGGGAGAGAGAGAAGAGAGAAAAGAGAGAGAGGGAGAGAAAAGAGAGAGAGGGAGAGAAAAGAGAGAGAGGGAGAGAGAGAAAAGAGAGAGGGAGAGAGAGAAGAGAGAAAAGAGAGAGGGAGAGAAAAGAGAGAGAGGGAGAGAGAGAGAGAAAAGAGGGAGAGAGGGGGAGAGAGAAGAGGGAGAGAGAGAGAAGAGAGAGGGAGAGAAAAGAGAGAGGGAGACAAAGAGATAGAAGAGAGAGGGAGAGAAAAGAGGGAGAGAGAGAAAGAGAGAGGGAGAGAAAAGAGGGAGAGACAGAGAGAGAGAGAGGGAGAGAAAAGAGGGAGAGAAAAGAGAGAGAAAAGAGAGAGAGAGACAGAGAGAGAGAAGAGAGAGGGAGAGAAAAGAGGGAGAGAGAGAGGGAGAGAAAAGAGGGAGAGAGAAGAGGGAGAGAGAGACAGAGAGAGAGAAGAGAGAGAGAAAAGAGAGAGAGAAAAGAGAGAGAGAGAAAAGAGAGAGAGAAAAGAGAGAGACAGAGAGAAAAGAGAGAGAAAAGAGAGAGAGAGAAAAGAGAGAGACAGAGAGAAAATAGAGAGAGAAGAGAGAGAAGAGAGAGAAAAGAGAGAGAGAGAAAAGAGAGAGACAGAGAGAAAAGAGAGAGAGAAAAGAGAGAGAGAGAAAAGAGAGAGACAGAGAGAAAAGAGAGAGAGAGAGAAAAGAGAGAGAGAGAAAAGAGAGAGAGAGAGAGAGAGACAGAGAGAAAAGAGAGAGAGAAAAGAGAGAGAGAGAAAAGAGAGAGACAGAGAGAAAAGAGAGAGAGAGAGAAAATAGAGAGAGAAGAGAGAGAGAGAGAGACAGAGAGAGAGAGAGAGGGAGAGAGAGAGAGAGAGAGAGACAGAGAGAGAGAGAGAGAGAGAGAGAAAAGAGAGAGACAGAGAGAGAGAGAGGGAGAGAGAGAGAGAGAGAGAGAGAGAGGGCTGTTGGTGTTGAAACTCCGCCGTTGACGGACCGTTGTTGTATTTTAAACTCCGCAGTTTCTCAGCAGCAGGGAAACGCCGCCTCCTCCTCCATCCTCCTCCATCCTCCTTCATCCTCCTCTTTCTTTATCTTTCCCTCCTCCTCCTCATCCTGCACGGGTCCTCGGTCCTCTCCATGCCGGCGGAGGTCTCCGCGGGGCTGCCATGGCGAAGATCCGGGTGTCGTACGAGTACTCCGAAGCCGAGGACAAGAGCATCCGGCTGGGCTTGTTCCTGATCGCCTGCGGCATCCTGAGCCTCTTCATCCTGGGCTTCTGCTGGCTCAGCCCGACCCTGCAGAGCCTGCAGAGCAAGCCGGCCAACTGCACGGTGAGCCCGGCCCCGGGGCTCCGGAAGCCGGCGCTGCCCGCCGCCGGAGCCCCGGTCCGTACCGCCAGTATCGGGAGGGTTACAGCGGGGGCGACATGAGACACAACAGGCTAATACTCCACTTCTAGTGGATTTATTAGTGTTGTTGCCATTTAAAAGTTGTGTAACTTACAGTGTAGAATATATATATATATATATATATATAGTTGTATTTTATTCTGAATTTGTAGTTTTTGTGGCTGTGCATGTTATCGGTAACGTTGTTATTAAGCTAGTATTAGTAGTAGGTTACTAGGTATTACTAGGTATCTTACATATTTTGCATTATATTAAGACTACCAAGTTTTGGAGGCAGTAAAATAGCCAAATACTCGACTTTTATTGGATTTTTTAGTATATGGTGTTAAGCTATTATTATACATATACGGTAGCCTATATACATTAAAATTTTGCATTATATTAAGACACATATCCAACATTAAAGAGCTCAATACTCGACTTTTATTGTTTTTTTTTTAGTGTTGTTGCCATTTAAAATGTGTGTAACTTCTTACAGTGTAGCTATATATTATACGTATAGTGTTGTTGCCATTTGGAGGCATTATATTAAAACTACCAAGTTTTGGTTGCAGTAAAATAAGAGCCATATACTCTACTTTTATTGGATTTTTTTGTGTTGTTGCCATTTAAAGTTGTGTAACTTCTTACAGTGTAGGCTATATTGTTGTGTTACAAATAGACGTATTTATATTTATATTTCATTATTATTAAGCTAGTATTAGTATTAGGCTACTAGGTATGAAATATAGCCTACATATTTTGCTTTATATTAAAACTACCAAGTTTTGGAGGAAGTAAAATAGCCAAATACTCGACTTTTTTAGTGTTGTTGCCATTTAAAGTTGTGTAACTTCTTACAGTGTTGTTGTGCTTTAGCTGTGATGTTAGTTTCTAAAGTGAAATGTGTTGTTGTTGTTCAAATAGAAGCACATTTATTTCTTTATTCTGAAATAGTTTTTGTGACTGTGGAGCTGTCAGTATTAAGCATTACAGGATATGGTATTAAGGTATTATTATACATATACCGTAGCCGCTATACATTCATATTTTGCATTATACTAAGACACATATCAACATTAAAGTTAAAACAGAAGCTCAATACTCGACTTTTATTGGTATTTTTATCAATGTTGTTGCCAATAATAGTTGTGTAACTTCTTACAGTGGTGGAGTTGTTGTTGTTGTTGTTGTTGTTGTTGTTGTTGTTGTTTGCAGTGTTGTCAACATTAGCAGGGCAGAATCAGAGAGTCCCTCGTTGGCTTCGTTTTACTGCAGATGATCTCACTGAAGATTTGTTTCAGCATCTGGATTGTTCCGGACATCTGTTACATAACAGGAGAAGGACAGGAGTGTGGATGAGACGGTCATGTTGTCCCCATGTTGTCTTCATGTCGTCCTCATGTCGCCCTCATGTTGCCCTCATGTTGTCCTCATGTTGCCCTCATGTTGTCCTCATGTTGTCCTCATGTTGTCCTCATGTTGTCTTCATGTTGTCCTCATGTTGCCCTCATGTTGTCTTCATGTTGTCTTCATGTTGTCCTCATGTTGTCCTCATGTTGTCTTCATGTTGTCCTCATGTTGTCCTCATGTTGTCTTCATGTTGTCTTCATGTTGTCCTCATGTTGTCCTCATGGTGTCCTCATGTTGTCTTCATGTTGTCCTCATGTTGTCCTCATGTTGTCTTCATGTTGTCCTCATGTTGTCCTCATGTTGTCCTCATGTTGTCTTCATGTTGTCCTCATGTTGTCCTCATGTTGTCCTCATGTTGTCCTCATGTTGTCTTCATGTTGTCCTCATGTTGCCCTCATGTTGTCTTCATGTTGTCCTCATGTTGTCCCCATGTTGTCCCCATGTTGTCCTCATGTTGTCCTCATGTTGTCCTATATCAACGTCCTTTTTAATTCCCCAAAATAACATGATTGATTCCACACAACGCTCTTTGCCAAGTACAAATCTCTACTTTCATTAATTTTGGGGCGTCTTATTCAATTTTATAGCATTTGAAACCAAATTGAAGTGTTTTGAAATAGTATTGAGAGTAAAAGTTGACATATTCCAGTCTGTGATTATCATCAACATCCATTCCTTTAATTTTAGTCTCAATAATTCCTCATTTCTACAAAACAAAAGTGTTGATTTTCAATTTTCCCGTCAAAATTTGTTGACGCTTTTTATCAATATTTGTCACTTTTTTGACGTTTAACACTACGTAACACTAACTTATTAACTTTAGTTTTAGTTATTTTTGGAATTTATGGTCAATAAAGCTCATTTATAGGAAATTATACCTAATGTTTGAGTTAGAAAA
>JABXJD010000698.1:115000-122500 GCA_013375575.1 Percina caprodes | reverse complement strand
ATACTGTATCTGAAGTCTCTTTATATAGACCTTAGTGGTCCCTAATACTGTATCTGAAGTCTCTTTATATAGACCTTAGTGGTCCCCTAATACTGTACCTCCTATCTGAAGTCTCTTTATATAGACCTTAGTGGTCCCTAATACTGTATCTGAAGTCTCTTTATATAGACCTTAGTGGTCCCTAATACTGTATCTGAAGTCTCTTTATAAAGACCTTAGTGGTCCCTAATACTGTATCTGAAGTCTCTTTATATAGACCTTAGTGGTCCCTAATACTGTATCTGAAGTCTCTTTATATAGACCTTAGTGGTCCCCTAATACTGTACCTCCTATCTGAAGTCTCTTTATATAGACCTTAGTGGTCCCCTAATACTGTATCTGAAGTCTCTTTATATAGACCTTAGTGGTCCCTAATACTGTATCTGGAGTCTCTTTATATAGACCTTAGTGGTCCCTAATACTGTATCTGAAGTCTCTTTATATAGACCTTAGTGGTCCCTAATACTGGATCTGAAGTCTCTTTATATAGACCGTAGTGGTCCTAATACTGTGTAAGGGGTTGATTGTTCTTATGTAGTTTGTATGATAATCGTCTGAATGCTGAATCATGCCAAGATTTTATAAAAGGCAGCACGTGCAGCAGCGATCTTGTAAATAATATTTGTATTGTGTGTGTGTGTGTGTGTGTGTGTGTGTGTGTGTGTGTGTGTGTGTGTGTGTGTGTGTCTCTGTGTGTGTGAGCGTGAGAGAGTTTGAGTCTGACTGTTTTTTTATCGCAGCTGCACGCAGTCGAGAGCTGGACGGAAATAGATCGAGTGAGACACGAACGCTGCTAACACACTCGGTGTGTGAATGAAAGACTTAAAGCACCATTAACACACAGCTGATATCCTGCGGGATCGTGTGTGTGTCTGTGTGTGTGTGTCTCTGTATGTATGTATGTGTGTGTGTGTGTGTGTGTGTGTGTGTGTGTGTGTGTGTGTCTCTATGTGTGTCTCTGGGAGTGTGTGTGTATGTGTGTTCTGTGTGTATGTGTGTGTGTGTATGTGTGTCTCTGTGTGTGTGTGTGTGTGTGTGTCTCTGTGTGTGTGTGTGTGTGTGTGTCTCTCTGTATGTGTCTGTGTGTGTGTGTGTGTGTGTGTGTGTGTGTCTCTGTATGTATGTGTGTGTGTGTGTGTGTGTGTGTGTGTGTGTGTGTCTCTGTATGTGTGTGTGTGTGTGTGTGTGTGTGTGTGTGTCTCTGTGTGTGTGTGTGTGTGTGTGTCTCTGTTTGTGTGTGTGTGTGTGTCTCTGTTTGTGTGTGTGTGTGTGTGTGTGTCTCTCTGTTTGTGTGTGTGTGTGTCTGTTTGTGTGTGTGTCTGTGTGTGTGTGTGTGTGTGTGTGTGTGTGTGTCTCTATGTGTGTCTCTGGGAGTGTGTGTGTATGTGTGTCTCTGTGTGTGTGTGTGTGTGTGTGTCTGTATGTGTGTGTGTGTGTGTGTGTGTGTGTGTGTCTCTCTGTATGTGTCTGTGTGTGTGTGTGTGTGTGTGTGTGTGTGTGTCTCTGTATGTATGTGTGTGTGTGTGTGTGTGTCTCTCTGTATGTGTGTGTGTGTGTGTGTGTGTGTGTGTGTGTGTGTCTCTGTGTGTGTGTGTGTGTGTGTGTGTGTGTGTGTGTGTGTGTCTCTGTGTGTGTGTGTGTGTGTGTGTGTCTCTGTGTGTGTGTGTGTGTGTGTGTGTGTGTCTGTGTGTGTGTGTGTGTGTGTGTGTCTCTGTGTGTGTGTGTGTGTGTGTGTCTCTGTGTGTGTGTGTGTGTGTGTGTGTGTGTGTGTGTGTGTGTCTCTCTGTGTGTGTGTGTGTGTGTCTGTGTGTGTGTGTGTGTGTGTGTAGTTCTGGAGCCTAAACATAACCAAACTGCAACCTTTTGCTGTTGAAGCGTCCCGTGTGTACGGAGCTGAACGTCTGATGGAACCCAAACCGCCATCTTTGCTAAACTTAACTGAGCAGGTTTTGTGCCTCAACCTAACCAAACCACCGGTAAGGCTGAACGTGGCGCTGACGTAGTCCTGGTTGTTCTTGTCCCTCCCCGGTGTGAGTCCTGCATGCTCAGATTTAAACGGTTTATGACATAACTGTCATACTGACATCCATGAAATAAAGTTTTCTCATTACAAACAATAACAGAAGATGGAAATCATTTCAGAAACATTGTCGCTATCTATGGTTGTTTGATGCTAACGTTAGCTCAAAACACCATTCAACTGACAGCCTTTGTTGTGTTTGATGCTAACTTGTAGCTAAGCTAGCAGTGAACCATTTTTACTGTGTTGACGTTACAGAAGTCTCTCGTTAGCATCTCGGAGGCTACTTCAGACGCTACAGAAGTCTCTCGTTAGCATCTCGGAGGCTACTTCAGACGTTACAGAAGTCTCTCGTTAGCATCTCGGAGGCTACATCGGACGTTACAGAAGTCTCTCGTTAGCATCTCGGAGGCTACTTCAGACGCTACAGAAGTCTCTCGTTAGCATCTCGGAGGCTACTTCAGACGTTACAGAAGTCTCTCGTTAGCATCTCGGAGGCTACTTCGGACGCTACAGAAGTCTCTCGTTAGCATCTCGGAGGCTACTTCGGACGTTACAGAAGTCTCTCGTTAGCATCTCGGAGGCTACTTCGGACGCTACAGAAGTCTCTCGTTAGCATCTCGGAGGCTACTTCAGACTACAGAAGTCTCTCGTTAGCATCTCGGAGGCTACTTCAGACGCTTACAGAAGTCTCTCGTTAGCATCTCGGAGGCTACTTCGGACGTTACAGAAGTCTCTCGTTAGCATCTCGGAGGCTACTTGGACGCTACAGAAGTCTCTCGTTAGCATCTCGGAGGCTACTTGGACGCTACAGAAGTCTCTCGTTAGCATCTCGGAGGCTACTTCAGACGCTACAGAAGTCTCTCGTTAGCATCTCGGAGGCTACTTCGGACGTTACAGAAGTCTCTCGTTAGCATCTCGGAGGCTACTTCAGACGTTACAGAAGTCTCTCGTTAGCATCTCGGAGGCTACTTCAGACGTTACAGAAGTCTCTCGTTAGCATCTCGGAGGCTACTTGGACGTTACAGAAGTCTCTCGTTAGCATCTCGGAGGCTACTTCAGACGTTACAGAAGTCTCTCGTTAGCATCTCGGAGGCTACTTCAGACGCTACAGAAGTCTCTCGTTAGCATCTCGAGGCTACTTCGGACGTTACAGAAGTCTCTTGTTAGCATCTCGGAGGCTACTTCAGACGTTACAGAAGTCTCTCGTTAGCGTCTGGAGGCTACTTCAGACGCTACAGAAGTCTCTCGTTAGCATCTCGGAGGCTACTTCAGGCGTTACAGAAGTCTCTGTTAGCATCTCGGAGGCTACTTGACGTTACAGAAGTCTCTCGTTAGCATCTCGGAGGCTACTTCAGACGTTACAGAAGTCTCGTTAGCGTCTCGGAGGCTACTTCAGGCGCTACAGAAGTCTCTTAGCATCTCGGAGGCTACTTCAGACGCTACAGAAGTCTCTCGTTAGCATCTCGGAGGCTACTTACGTTACAGAAGTCTCTCGTTAGCATCTCGGAGGCTACTTCAGACGTTACAGAAGTCTCGTTAGCGTCTCGGAGGCTACTTCAGACGCTACAGAAGTCTCTCGTTAGCATCTCGGAGGCTACTTCGGACGTTACAGAAGTCTCTCGTTAGCATCTCGGAGGCTACTTCAGACGCTACAGAAGTCTCTCGTTAGCATCTCGGAGGCTACTGACGCTACAGAAGTCTCTCGTTAGCATCTCGGAGGCTACTTCAGACGCTACAGAAGTCTCTCGTTAGCATCTCGGAGGCTACTTGACGTTACAGAAGTCTCTCGTTAGCATCTCGGAGGCTACTTCGGACGTTACAGAAGTCTCTCGCTAGCATCTCGGAGGCTACTTCAGACGTTACAGAAGTCTCTTGTTAGCATCTCGGAGGCTACTTGGACGTTACAGAAGTCTCTCGTTAGCATCTCGGAGGCTACTTGACGTTACAGAAGTCTCTCGTTAGCATCTCGGAGGCTACTTCGGACGTTACAGAAGTCTCTCGTTAGCATCTCGGAGGCTACTTCAGACGTTACAGAAGTCTCTCGTTAGCATCTCGGAGGCTACTTCAGACGCTACAGAAGTCTCTCGTTAGCATCTCGGAGGCTACTTCGGACGTTACAGAAGTCTCTTGTTAGCATCTCGGAGGCTACTTCAGACGTTACAGAAGTCTCTCGTTAGCGTCTCGGAGGCTACTTCAGACGCTACAGAAGTCTCTCGTTAGCATCTCGGAGGCTACTTCAGACGTTACAGAAGTCTCTCGTTAGCATCTCGGAGGCTACTTCGGACGTTACAGAAGTCTCTCGTTAGCATCTCGGAGGCTACTTCAGACGCTACAGAAGTCTCTCGTTAGCATCTCGGAGGCTACTTCAGACGTTACAGAAGTCTCTCGTTAGCATCTCGGAGGCTACTTCAGACGTTACAGAAGTCTCTCGTTAGCGTCTCGGAGGCTACTTCAGACGCTACAGAAGTCTCTCGTTAGCATCTCGGAGGCTACTTCAGACGTTACAGAAGTCTCTCGTTAGCATCTCGGAGGCTACTTCAGACGTTACAGAAGTCTCTCGTTAGCATCTCGGAGGCTACTTCAGACGCTACAGAAGTCTCTCGTTAGCATCTCGGAGGCTACTTCAGACGTTACAGAAGTCTCTCGTTAGCATCTCGGAGGCTACTTCAGACGTTACAGAAGTCTCTCGTTAGCATCTCGGAGGCTACTTCAGACGTTACAGAAGTCTCTCGTTAGCATCTCGGAGGCTACTTCAGACGTTACAGAAGTCTCTCGTTAGCATCTCGGAGGCTACTTCAGACGCTACAGAAGTCTCTCGTTAGCATCTCGGAGGCTACTTCAGACGTTACAGAAGTCTCTCGTTAGCATCTCGGAGGCTACTTCAGACGTTGAGGGCGTCGCCACTAGAAACGTGAATACAGGACGTAATTGCTGCTTGAAGAAACGACGTATGTGAGCGTTTTCCGGGGGACGACAGTCTCTTTATTCGTCTCTGAATGCTCAGTAATGCTCTTCTGTCAGAGAAAACCAGAGGGAAGCTCGAAGGCGGTGTTTGACAATCAGGTTTCCACGTGGTTTTGGCTACGTCGTGTCGGGAGGGGGGGCCGCGTGTCCTGAGCTCCACAAACAACACGACCACAGTGTCCGTCCGCCTTCTGGTCCGCGGGGCTTCTCCCTCCTCTCGTCTTCCTCTTCTTCGGTGCATCTCTGGGTCGTCACTACAGCAACAGAGTAAATATAGAGGGGGAGAGACGGCGCGTCATCGATGCCGCTCAGTCGCCATGGCGACCACACCGGAGACGATGGAGAGAGCGAGAGAGACGAGTCACGCTTCATTTAGAAATCCTTTAATGTCTAATAGAGGGAGAGGATGGATGTCTCACTCTGTGATCTTTGGTAACTAAAGACAGCGAGACCTTTAATGCTCTGCCCCCCTACAAGGTCTGAATATTAAAGGGTAGCCTTGGTTTTTTCATCCTGGACCCTATTTCCTCATGGTTTTGTGTCTAAGTGACTCATGGGAACAACAGTCTTTGACATTGGACCAGTATGAAGCTGAGACCCCTGCACTCGGCAGCAAAATATGCTGAAATGTAACTTTGCGCACCTTCAGTCAGCGTCCACTAAAAGTGCTCATTTTGCTGCTGAAAGACTCAGATTATTATTCTAAGTGTGTGACATTATGGGATGGATCCCTACAGAGATAGACCTTTTAGTTAAAGAGTAAGATCCTTTTAGTTTAACATGAACCAGAAATCACCATCACCAAACCCACCAGACTCCATGTAAATAATCACTACTTTTAGCGTGTATAGAACAGCATATTTCCACCAGACTCCATGTAAATAATCACTACTTTTAGCGTGTATAGAGCAGCATATCTCCACCAGACTCCATGTAAATAATCACTACTTTTAGTGTGTATAGAGCAGCATATCTCCACCAGACTCCATGTAAATAATAACTACTTTTAGTGTGTATAGAGCAGCATATCTCCACCAGACTCCATGTAAATAATCACTACTTTTAGTGTGTATAGAGCAGCATATCTCCACCAGACTCCATGTAAATAATCACTACTTTTAGTGTGTATAGAGCAGCATATCTCCACCAGACTCCATGTAAATAATCACTACTTTTAGCGTGTATAGAGCAGCATATCTCCACCAGACTCCATGTAAATAATCCCTACTTTTAGCGTGTATAGAGCAGCATATCTCCACATGTAAATGGGTGAATTACTTAGTGGTCCCTAATACTGTATCTGGAGTCTCTTTTATATAGACCTTAGTGGTCCCCTAATACTGTATCTGGAGTCTCTTTATATAGACCTTAGTGGTCCCTAATACTGTATCTGAAGTCTCTTTTATATTGAACTTAGTGGTCCCCTAATACTGTATCTGAAGTCTCTTTATATAGACCTTAGTGGTCCCCTAATACTGTATCTGAAGTCTCTTTATATAGACCTTAGTGGTCCCTAATACTGTATCTGAAGTCTCTTTATATAGACCTTAGTGGTCCCTAATACTGTATCTGAAGTCTCTTTATATAGACCTTAGTGGTCCCTAATACTGTATCTGAAGTCTCTTTATATAGACCTTAGTGGTCCCTAATACTGTATCTGAAGTCTCTTTATATAGACCTTACTGTATGAGGTTAAATATATATATATATATATATATATATATATATATATATATATATATATATATATATATATATATATATATATATATATATATATATATATATATATATGTGGTAATATTTTTGTATTTTACTTCGAAGTCAGGTCTTTTGATCGTAACAGAGTATTTCTGTGCAGTTAATTGCAGGACGTTGTGTGACGGAGGGACAGCTGAAGAGAGACAGACCTGCAGTTAATTGGTGTTGTGTCTGTAGGGGGCGATTAGTTAATGGAGCCGCATGTGGACCAGATGACTGACATGACATTTACTGCTACAGACTCCAGCTGGCTCCACCTGTTATGTGCTGGTGTTAAAGGGTTAGTCCGCTTTATTACAACAAGGGTCTTATTTTGGAGGTTCTGTCAGTGGTAAAGATAACTGATATCTGGGCATCAAACCAATAAGTTATATAAACTTTAAAAGAGAAATTATACAAATTATAACATTATATCCCAAAACTGTGCTTTGGAAAATACCTATTCAATTTTTTTTTATATTTTCTATCTGAAAATTATAATTAAAGATTGTTGCGTGAAAAAATAACTTAACAAATAAAGGAAATTACAGTATGAAGGGGTTTTAATAAATTAAGATTTATACAATATTTATGGAGGATAAGAGCAAATATTATTGCTCCAGACAAAAATGTTTGAAAGCGGTTGTGATGTTGCAGGAAGGATTTGGGGGTTTAGTGGACGCTATGATCTGTCCACCAGGGCGTCCTGCAGCTACACCGGGGTCCACACATAT
>JABXJD010000698.1:105000-110000 GCA_013375575.1 Percina caprodes | reverse complement strand
GAGGTGTGTTCAGGTGCATTCTGGGCGTGCTGGTCTTACAGGGAGGTGTGTTCAGGTGCATTCTGGGCGTGCTGGTCTTACAGGGAGGAGTGTTCAGGTGCATTCTGGGCGTGCTGGTCTTACAGGGAGGTGTGTTGTTTTTGTCCCTTTTTTCAACACTTTTGTCACTTTTTTTGACGTTTAACACTACGTAACACTAACTTATTAACTTTAGTTTTAGTTATTTTTGGAATTTATGGTCAATAAAGCTCATTAATAGGAAATTATACCTAATGTTTGAGTTAGAAAAGCAGAAATTAGGAATTATTGAGACTAAAATTAAAGGAATGGATGTTGATGATAATCACAGACTGGAATATGTCAACTTTTACTCTCAATACTATTTCAAAAACACTTCAATTTGGTTTCAAATGCTATAAAATTGAATAAGACGCCCCAAAATTAATGAAAGGAGAGATTTGTACTTGGCAAAGAGCGTTGTGTGGAATCAATCATGTTATTTTGGGGGATTAAAAAGAACATTGATATAGGACAACATGAGGACAACATGAAGACAACATGAAGACAACATGAAGGCAACATGAGGACAACATGAAGACAACATGAAGACAACATGAGGGCAACATGAGGACAACATGAGGACAACATGAAGACAACATGAGGGCAACATGAGGACAACATGAGGACAACATGAAGACAACATGAGGGCAACATGAGGACAACATGAGGACAACATGAGGACAACATGAAGACAACATGAAGACAACATGAGGACAACATGAGGACAACATGAGGACAACATGAAGACAACATGAGGGCAACATGAGGACAACATGAAGACAACATGAAGACAACATGAAGACAACATGAGGGCAACATGAAGACAACATGAAGACAACATGAAGACAACATGAGGACAACATGAGGACAACATGAAGGCAACATGAAGGCAACATGAGGACAACATGAAGACAACATGAAGACAACATGAAGACAACATGAGGGCAACATGAAGACAACATGAAGACAACATGAAGACAACATGAGGACAACATGAAGGCAACATGAAGGCAACATGAGGACAACATGAGGACAACATGAGGACAACATGAGGGTTAATTTTTCTTTTAGCACCCACAGAACCCACAGACCCTGAACACCTCACCAGGGTTCCTGCTTGGTGGCTCTCCCTGGTCTCCCCAGACAGACCAGGACTATATGGTTGCAGTTTTTAACGTTGCTCTTTCCTGTAATACGTCTAATCTAATGAGGAGACACACTGGGATCCGATTTGAGGGGACACAGTGTCCTCACTGAGACACATCGGTAGAAAATCGCATTTCAAACACATCTCTAAATGTGGTTTGAGACCGATTTGAAAAGAAATCACATTTCATGTTTTTTTTGCTGTCGAGACTTTCTAAAATCGATCTGGATCAATCTGGAGGTACCAAAAAGAGATTAAAGCTGGGGACTACAGGGACTTGATTGGTTGGTTGATTAATTGATTAATTGATTGATTGATTGGTTGATTGATTGGTTGAGTTGGTATTGCTTTTAATATGCTTGTGTTATGTGTTGGTCAGTTTTTAATGTGATAGATGTGCTGGTTGTTATGGTAACGCGTCTTTGAATTCCATGAAAAGAGCTATATACATGAAATGTATTAATATTATTATAATTTTTAAGCTGTTTTTAATGTTTAAAAACGTATGCTGAACCCAAAAACAACAAAAGACTTGTTGAAGATAAATGCCTGAGTCACGATCACGTCTCATTTCCAGGACCACATCAACGCTTCATTTCGACATATTTTTCAATAAAACTCGTTAAATATCTCGGCCCCCGAGCAGAAAGACTGGTTTTCATTCTGCATCTAAATTCATTTACTTAATTTTTTGGGAATTTTAGGTCTTTATTCAACAGGACAGCTGAAGACATTAAAGGGGAGGGAGGGGGGGGGGGGTCGGAGTTGAACCCGGAGCCCGCTGCTAGAGCACTGAGCCTCTTTATATGGGCGCCTGAGCTACCAACTGAGCTCCCTGGGCGCGTCTTCTGCTCATTTCTACTGGCTTTATTTCATTTTAACAACCAAAGGATTGTTGACCCAACACCCCCCCCCCCAAAAAAACACACTGTGTCTTTAAGTGTGTCTCTGCTTTCAATGCCAAAAACCAACAACAACAACAACAACATCGTGATCAGTATGTGTTCTCAGGAATCCCTCTGCATGTCAACACACACTCTCTATGTTGATCTCATGTGGGCCATTAATTTGGGACTAACACACACACACACACACACACACACACACACACACACACACGTATATAATTGTATCCTCAGCCTGTTGGCATGGCAACCGCAATCATCCGGCAGGGCGACCCACTCATGATGTCATTGGGCGAGGCGTTTTTGTGATTGGCTGGGTGATGAATGGCTGCTGAGTGGAGCGGGTTAGTACGCTGACAATTACCAGAGAGAGAGAGACAGGCAGATAGAGAGAGGGAGAGAGACAGACAGATAGGGAAGGAGAGAGAGGGAGACAGACCGACAGAGAGAGAGAGAAGAAAAGAGACAGATGAAAGACAGGCAGATAGAGAGAGGGAGAGAGACAGACAGAAAGGGAGAGAGAGAGACATATAGAGAGAGGGAGAGAGACAGACAGAAAGGGAGAGAGACAGACACATAGAGAGAGAGAGAGACAGAGAGAGAAGGAGAGAGACAGACAGAGAGAGAAGGAGAGACAGATGAAAGACAGGCAGATAGAGAGAGGGAGAGAGACAGACAGAAAGAGAGAGAGAGACATATAGAGAGAGGGAGAGAGACAGACACATAGAGAGACAGACAGAGAGGGAGAGACAGACAGATAGAGAGAGGGAGAGAGAGATAAAGAGAGTTGGTCTCTCTGCCTTCTGGACGAGATGCAATCAGACAGAACACCAAAATAAAATAAAAGATGTCTCATTCATCACATGACGACAGTAATGTCCTAATGTCCTAATGTCTGTGAGACGTCTCCTCAGACGGTCTCCATATTCAAATCATCTTTATTTATAAAGCACTTTTAAGTGGAACCGACATTAAGGGACATTCTGGGCGTGCTGGTCTTACAGGGAGGTGTGTTCAGGTGCATTCTGGGCGTGCTGGTGTTACAGGGAGGTGTGTTCAGGTGCATTCTGGGCGTGCTGGTGTTACAGGGAGGTGTGTTCAGGTGCATTCTGGGCGTGCTGGTCTTACAGGGAGGTGTGTTCAGGTGCATTCTGGGCGTGCTGGTCTTACAGGGAGGTGTGTTCAGGTGCATTCTGGGCGTGCTGGTCTTACAGGTCTTAAATGTTTTTAATTAAGGCATTAAGATCTATTATTGCTGCAGTAGACTTATTACAAGAAATATCAGCCTTTAAAACTACAACCATGGCGGTGTTTTTTTTAAACTTTATTAGTTATTATATAAAGAACACGTATAGATTTTGGGTCAGTTTTGTCCCCGTGTTGACATCCTTCAACGATGGAGACGCAGTTTTTTATTGTCTTATGTTTCATTTCAATGTAATATCGTTCGTTGAGTTGAGCCCCTGGCAACCCCATTTTGTCTGTGTACCAATCCCTCCGTCGCCATAGCAACCTGTTAGTCCACAGTAACGAGCCAGGGCACAAATCAGCCTCCTGCTACGAGAAATCTGTGTGTGAGGTTATGTTTTTGGAAGCTGGAACCAAACTGAGCCGATGCAGACTATTCTCTGAGCCAATCAGTGACCTCGTTACAGCGCCCCCTGCTGGGTAATCAGCGCCAGAGCGACGCATCGACCCGCTGACGTCTGTCCAAATCTGATCCGTTTGGGCCATTAAAGGGAAACTACCAGTTTTTTCAACCTGGAACCTATCGTCCTGAGTTTTTTGTGTCTAAGCGGCTGATGGGAACAGTAATCTTTGACAAATGTCCAGCTTGTATTTACCTTCACAAACGTGCTCGTTTTGCTGCTGACAGACACAGATTATTATATAAGTGTCTGACAACATTAAAGAAAGGATCCCTACAGAAATAGAGCTTTAAAAGCTCTTTGAGTTCTTTGTGTTTAACCAGAAACAGCTCCGAGGTCGCTACCAGACTCCACTTAAAAAAGCAATACTTTTAGCGTGTATAGAGCCGACATATTCTCACATGTATATTGGTTAACTGTGTTTATTTCAACCAAAAACTAGAGTTGTGATGATTGGGAAAGTGGAAATACAACCCAAAAAAGCTTTTCGTAGTTTTATTTCCTTTCTGTCGACTCTGAATGAAGTGTATTTTACGAAGCTAAAATTATTGTTTTTTTACATGGAATCTGGTGGGTTTAGCAAACGTAAATTGAACAGTAATTGCCACCTCTTGGTGGCAAAACAAGCACTTTTGTGAAGGTAAATACAAGTTGGACAATTGCCCAATTAACTTACATTTTAGCTTTTTTCTCTGCTGCCGACTGCAGCGATCTTTCTTAAAGCGCCCATATTCTCCTCATTATCAGGTTCATAATAGTATTTTGAAGTTATATCAGAATAGGTTTACGTGGCTTCATTTTCAAAAACCACTATATTTTTGTTGTACTGCACATTGCTGCAGCTCCTCTTTTCACCCTGTGTGTTGAGCTCTCTGTTATAGCTACAGAGTGAGACATCTCACTTCTGTCCCATGCTCATTACTAGGTAAGGACTACTAGCCAGTCAGAAGCAGAGTATGAAGGCCCTGACAGTACCTAGGTAAGGACTACTAGCCAGTCAGAAGCAGAGTATGAAGGCCCTGACAGTACCTAGGTAAGGACTACTAGCCAGTCAGAAGCAGAGTATGAGGGCCCTGACAGTACCTAGGTAAGGACTACTAGCCAGTCAGAAGCAGAGTATGAGGCCCTGACAGTACCTAGGTAAGGACTACTAGCCAGTCAGAAGCAGAGTATGAGGGCCCTGACAGTACCTAGGTAAGGACTACTAGCCAGTCAGGAGCAGAGTATGAGGGCCCTGAC
>JABXJD010000698.1:75000-102500 GCA_013375575.1 Percina caprodes | reverse complement strand
GGAGGGATGCCAGTTCACAAGGTGCTCTTAGGCAAGGCACCAAACTCCCAACTGCTTGGGTTTAAAGAATCATCTTATCTTATATAGGTTATGTTGACTGTTGGGACAGAGGAAGAGGACTGTTGGGACAGAGGACTGTTGGGACAGAGGAAGAGGACTGTTGGGACAGAGGACTGTTGGGACAGAGGAAGAGGACTGTTGAGACAGAGGACTGTTGGGACAGAGGAAGAGGACTGTTGAGACAGAGGACTGTTGGGACAGAGGACTGTTGGGACAGAGGAAGAGGACTGTTGAGACAGAGGACTGTAGAGACAGAGGACTGTTGAGACAGAGGACTGTTGGGACAGAGGAAGAGGACTGTTGAGACAGAGGACTGTAGAGACAGAGGACTGTTGAGACAGAGGACTGTTGGGACAGAGGAAGAGGACTGTTGAGACAGAGGACTGTAGAGACAGAGGACTGTTGAGACAGAGGACTGTAGAGACAGAGGACTGTTGGGACAGAGGAAGAAGACTATTGGGACAGAGGACTGTTGAGACACAGGACTGTTGGGACAGAGGACTGTAGAGACAGAGGACTGTTGGGACAGAGGAAGAAGACTATTGGGACAGAGGACTGTTGAGACACAGGACTGTTGGGACAGAGGACTGTAGAGACAGAGGACTGTTGGGACAGAGGACTGTTGGGACAGAGGAAGAAGACTATTGGGACAGAGGACTGTTGAGACACAGGACTGTTGGGACAGAGGACTGTAGAGACAGAGGACTGTTGGGACAGAGGAAGAAGACTATTGGGACAGAGGACTGTTGAGACACAGGACTGTTGAGACACAGGACTGTTGGGACAGAGGACTGTAGAGACAGAGGACTGTTGGGACAGAGGACTGTTGGGACAGAGGACTGTAGAGACAGAGGACTGTAGAGTCAGAGGACTGTTGGGTCAGAGGACTGTTGGGACAGAGGACTGTTGAGACAGAGGACTGTAGAGACAGAGGACTGTTGGGACAGAGGACTTTTGGGACAGAGGACTGTAGAGACAGAGGACTGTTGGGACAGAGGACTGTTGGGACAGAGGACTGTTGAGACAGAGGACTGTTGGGACAGAGGACTGTTGGGACAGAGGACTGTAGAGACAGAGGACTGTTGAGACAGAGGACTGTAGAGACAGAGGACTGTAGAGACAGAGGACTGTTGGGACAGAGGACTGTAGGGACAGAGGACTGTAGAGACAGAGGACTGTTGGGACAGAGGACTGTAGAGACAGAGGACTGTAGGGACAGAGGACTGTAGAGACAGAGGACTGTAGGGACAGAGGATTGTAGAGACAGAGGACTGTAGAGACAGAGGACTGTTGAGACAGAGGACTGTAGAGACAGAGGACTGTTGGGACAGAGGACTGTTGGGACAGAGGACTTTTGGGACAGAGGACTGTAGAGACAGAGGACTGTTGGGACAGAGGACTGTTGGGACAGAGGACTTTTGGGACAGAGGACTGTAGAGACAGAGGACTGTTGGGACAGAGGACTGTTGGGACAGAGGACTGTTGAGACAGAGGACTGTTGGGACAGAGGACTGTTGGGACAGAGGACTGTAGAGACAGAGGACTGTTGAGACAGAGGACTGTAGAGACAGAGGACTGTTGGGACAGAGGACTGTAGGGACAGAGGACTGTAGAGACAGAGGACTGTTGGGACAGAGGACTGTAGAGACAGAGGACTGTAGGGACAGAGGACTGTAGAGACAGAGGACTGTAGGGACAGAGGATTGTAGAGACAGAGGACTGTAGAGACAGAGGACTGTAGAGACAGAGGACTGTTGGGACAGAGGACTGTTGGGACAGAGGACTCCTTTAGCCTGTCAGCTTAATCCTCCAATTACTCACCGACGACGCTCACCTGTGACCCTGCTTTTATTTTAGTCTCTGCACCAGAAGGATCAGAATGAGGGACCTGGGCTTGGTAAATGAGGACCCGGGGGGGACGGGGGACACAGTTAGTCACTTGATTTATGGGGTTGCTCCAGCGGTGGCAGCGCGCTTACATCTTCAAATATAACTCACTGTCCACAGCGGTGGAGAGGAAGTTCAGTTGGATCCATTTCAATCAGGAGAGATTTATGGCATATATGCATAATATGAAATGTACAGTCCAAAACATCTGTTAACCCTTGTTTCTTCCCATCGTTTTTGTCTCTTGCTTTTTTTAAAGTCATTGTCAATAAACCCAATTTATATATAATTGTACCTCATTTTTTAGTTAAAAAAAAGCAGAAATTATGAATTATTTTGACTAATAGTTAAGATCAGAGGATGTTAAGTGAATCACAGACTGGTATGTCAAAGATACTGTTTTCAAGTCAAGTGCTATAAAATGTGTTTTTATTATGTGCAATAAAAAGGTATATATATATATATATTAGGGGTGTGACGAGACGCTTACTCCACGAGACGAGACACATCACGAGATTGGGTTCACGAGAACGAGACGAGACGAGATTTTTAAAAAAAATTTAAAGAAATCCTCGATGAAATTTATGAATGGAAAATAATTTTTTTATTCAACTGAAAAATCACAAAATGCAAACAATTTAGGTGCATTTTGAAATCAACTATTAATGATGAATGTTATTTAACTTTTTTTGTGCTGTAAGTGTTTTTGCATAGTGCTCGTGTTAGCCGCGGTATACGGCATTTTTTTCTTACAATGTTTACATATTGTGTTCGTCTTGTCTGTCACTCTTTCGCGTTTATCATTTCCGCAGGAAAACCAAAATGTTGCCACACAAATGATTTAAAAGTGGCAGGGGGATCTTCAATAGTAATTTCACGCTCCATCACGCTGACATCACATCGCCTCACGAGACAACTTTTCACCTCGACGAGAAATCTCGTCAAGTTTTAATCTCGCGAGATCTCGTAAAACGAGATCTCGTCACACCCTTAATATATATATATATATATATATATATATATATATATATATATAGTTGATTATAACGAAGCTTTGAAGCGCAAGAAGTGGTATTCGGGACAGTCTTGGTTATGAGCGCCACATTATTGAGCGATGAAACTGCTGTAAATTCATATTTTTCCTGTCTTCCTCCTGTGATTTCAGGCCCGACGACGTGTTGTGGCGCCGCTCCCACGACACCAGCGTCCTGCTGCACTGCGTCCTCTGGCCAATGGTGTCGCTCCTCCTGGGCACGCTCATTGTGCTCCTGACGGTGTGCGCGCGCTCCCTGGCGGTCCGAGCCGAGGCCCTCCAGAAGAGGAAGTGCTCCTACGAGGTGTGCCAAGACCTGTCCGCCGGGCCCTCGGCTCGCCGCGGCAACAAGCTCGACGACCCTCTCGCGACGAACTCTGACCCGGAGATGTCGTCGCCAACGCGGACCCTGCCGCTGTTCGCGGTGCCGGTGCGACGCCGCGACCGGGAACATTAGGACGAAACGGGAAGCTGCTCACGGGAACTAATAATCAGGATGCTGAGGAGCCGGCGGGCCGAGGACGCCACCAACGGCCCACCGCCCTCCGGCGTGCTTCGTATCATCGGAAGTTGTAAAACCGGGAGCGATTGGGAGAAGAGGATGATGGGAAATCCACTGTTGCCTATAGATTTCAGCAGAAACATCAGCACCTTTACCCTGGTTTTAACTAAAGATGTTCCAATACCGTTTTCCCGATACTTGAACTTGCGTATCGGCAGATACTAGGTACCGATCCCATACCAGCGTGTTAAAAAACCCATATATTATTATGTCATATATTATTATGTCATATATTATTATGTCATGTATCCTTATGCTGTAGCAGCTGTATACTACTATCCCCGTTGGCGGTCTGGCTCAGGTTAAAACTCCTCGTGAAACAATGAATGCCATAAAACTGTCTTTTATTATCCAGTTGGACAGCGAGTCATAATGGAAAATTAACTTAAATTAACTACTTTAACCCTCGTGTTGTCTTCCCGTCAAAATTGAAAATCAACACTTTTGTTGACGCTGTCTATCGATGTTTTTAACTTTTTCTTACGTTTTTGACTTATTAACTTTAGTTTTACAGTTATTTTTTGAATGTATGGTTAATAAACCTCATTTATAGGAAATTATACCTAATGTTTGAGTTAGAAAAGCAGAAATTAGGAATTATTGAGACTAAACTTGGAATCAATCATGTTATTTTGGGGAATTAAAAAGAACATTGACATAGGACAACATGAGGACAACATGAGGACAACATGAGGACAACATGAGGGCAACATGAAGACAACATGAGGACAACATGAGGACAACATGAGGACAACATGGGGACAACATGGGGACAACATGAGGACAACATGGGGACAACATGGGGACAACATGGGGACAACATGAGGACAACATGGGGACAACATGAGGACAACATGGGGACAACATGGGGACAACATGAGGACAATATGAGGGCAACATGAAGACAACATGGGGACAACATGAGGACAATATGAGGGCAACATGAGGACAACATGAGGACATCATGAAGACAACATGAGGGTTAAAGTAGATTTTGTTCTGAGTTAAATTACGTGGTATCGGATCGGTGCGTGTCCTCCAGTTCTCTGTGAGACGGTACGTACGTTTCAGGCGGTATCGGAAGATCTCTAGTCAACAAACCGGACTAGTGGATCTGGACTGGATCTCTTGGAGGCCGCTGAGTTAAATCCTCTGATCGTAATCAGCATTTCTTCTGCGTTAAGACTCGTAACGAAGGGTTGTATATATATATATATATATATATATATATATATATATATATATATATATATATATTATGACATGCTACGCTGCTGTGATAGATGGTACTTGGAACAGTGAGTCCAACTTCATGCAACAGGACTCGACCCTCCACTGCACCCTTAAATGTAGCTCTTCTATTAATGTAGTTTTCCCTTTGAGTCCCAGTAGCCATGAATGTTGACCAGTTAGAGCGCCAAAGTCCTGACGTCTCGCCAGGCTTCACTGCTCCTCCAGCTTCAGACTGACCACTGCAATCCTTCGTTGAGGGGTTTCTTCCATCCGTCTTTCTCGGCGCATTCATTTAGTTGTGAGGAACGATGCACTATATTAAAGATGTCCATTTCCACAGCACTGATTCCCCCGACACAGCTACAGTCATGTCATACTAACACAACACACAACACACATGTGGATTTCTTCTCCAGTCGCTTCTACTTTGCTGTTTTTTTATTAGTGCAACGAGACCGCACAAAGAACACAGGACCATTGGCGCATTTTAACATTACAGGAAGTTCATGTAGTTACATTTTTAGATGTGGATTCATGTTGGTCTGGGACCCACACAAGGCAAGTCCCGCCCTACCAAGCAGGCCCAGTGGTTGGGGTTAGGCATTGAGTGTGTGATTAAGGTTAGGCTAGCCGATTGGTCAGGGGATAGGACCTGATTAAATTGGGTAACGTTACCTTGCGTAAGCATGGACGCCTGGCCAGTAGTAGCGTTGAGATCAGGAGACGATGATGAAGACTTTAAAGACGACGAGTCCAAGGATTTCAAATCATTTGCAGCTTTATTTAAACAGTTCATGACACAGCGAGCCGACGCCGTACACACACGGATGTCTACACAAGAGACCAGTGACCATCAGAAGAACTGCGTTTCTTCCAGTCTTCTTGTCCTGCAGCGGTCAGCTGATCTATTTCTGTGAGACGGAGTTACCTTTGACACAACTCCTTATGTTCTGATCTATACTGCACCCTAGGGTCCACTTCACGCTGACTCTGCCCTAAAAGCCCCCTCTGACTGGTTCACTGCATTTGAACTCTTACATGCATACATATCAACCTATCAGGCGGGTCCTTTTTTTTGGGGGGGGGGGTGCTTTTCCCTTTATTTTAGTGACAGTGGATAGATATGAAAGGGGATTTGAACCCCGGGTCGCTGCAGGACTTATCCAATATGGGCCAAATGCTCCTACTGGGTGAGCTAGAGGCCGCCCCCCTATCAGGCGGGTCTTGCCTTGAAGTTGCGTGGGCTCCATAATGACGCGTTTGGGAGGTTGAATTTAGATTTGGCGAATGTTGCGACATAACGTGTAAGGTGAGGTTTGTTTTTAACGAGGATGGCTACTCAGGAATGCCAAAGAAAAGAGGGAGAGAGGGTAACAAGTAATAATGTAGTGATGGAAACGGGTTCCCCGTGAGGAGACCCCCTCTCCAAAGTGCCAGACGCCGTCAAATGTGAGCTTTTGACCACTCAAGTCGGTTATGATGATGATTATGACTGCAGTCAGGTCTCTCAGAGAGAGGGATGAACCCTAACCCAGGTCTCTCAGAGAGAGAGAGAGAGGGATGAACCCTAACCCAGGTCTCTCAGAGAGAGAGAAAGGGATGAAACCTAACCCAGGTCTCTCAGAGAGAGAGAGATGGATGAACCCTAACCCAGGTCTCTCAGAGAGAGAGAAAGGGATGAAACCTAACCCAGGTCTCTCAGAGAGAGAGAAAGGGATGAACCCTAACCCAGGTCTCTCAGAGAGAGAGAAAGGGATGAACCCTAACCCAGGTCTCTCAGAGAGAGAGAAAGGGATGAACCCTAACCCAGGTCTCTCAGAGAGAGAAAGGGATGAACCCTAACCCAGGTCTCTCAGAGAGAGAAAGGGATGAAACCTAACCCAGGTCTCTCAGAGAGAGAGAGAGATGGATGAACCCTAACCCAGGTCTCTCAGAGAGAGAAAGGGATGAAACCTAACCCAGGTCTCTCAGAGAGAGAGAGAGAGAGATGGATGAACCCTAACCCAGGTCTCTCAGAGAGAGAAAGGGATGAAACCTAACCCAGGTCTCTCAGAGAGAGAGAGAGAGAGGGATGAACCCTAACCCAGGTCTCTCAGAGAGAGAGAAAGGGATGAAACCTAACCCAGGTCTCTCAGAGAGAGAGAAAGGGATGAAACCTAACCCAGGTCTCTCAGAGAGAGAGAGAGAGGGATGAACCCTAACCCAGGTCTCTCAGAGAGAGAGAGAGAGATGGATGAAACCTAACCCAGGTCTCTCAGAGAGAGAGAAAGGGATGAAACCTAACCCAGGTCTCTCAGAGAGAGAGAGAGAGAGAGAGAGAGGGATGAACCCTAACCCAGGTCTCTCAGAGAGAGAAAGGGATGAAACCTAACCCAGGTCTCTCAGAGAGAGAGAAAGGGATGAACCCTAACCCAGGTCTCTCAGAGAGAGAGAGATGGATGAACCCTAACCCAGGTCTCTCAGAGAGAGAGAGAGATGGATGAAACCTAACCCAGGTCTCTCAGAGAGAGAGAGAGAAAGGGATGAACCCTAACCCAGGTCTCTCAGAGAGAGAGAAAGGGATGAAACCTAACCCAGGTCTCTCAGAGAGAGAGAAAGGGATGAACCCTAACCCAGGTCTCTCAGAGAGAGAGAGAGATGGATGAACCCTAACCCAGGTCTCTCAGAGAGAGAAAGGGATGAAACCTAACCCAGGTCTCTCAGAGAGAGAGAGAGAGAGGGATGAACCCTAACCCAGGTCTCTCAGCGAGAGAAAGGGATGAAACCTAACCCAGGTCTCTCAGAGAGAGAGAGAGAGGGATGAACCCTAACCCAGGTCTCTCAGAGAGAGAGAGAGATGGATGAACCCTAACCCAGGTCTCTCAGAGAGAGAGAAAGGGATGAAACCTAACCCAGGTCTCTCAGAGAGAGAGAGAGAAAGGGATGAACCCTAACCCAGGTCTCTCAGAGAGAGAGAGAGAGAGATGGATGAACCCTAACCCAGGTCTCTCAGAGAGAGAGAAAGGGATGAAACCTAACCCAGGTCTCTCAGAGAGAGAGAGAGAGAGAGATGGATGAACCCTAACCCAGGTCTCTCAGAGAGAGAAAGGGATGAAACCTAACCCAGGTCTCTCAGAGAGAGAGAGAGAGAGGGATGAACCCTAACCCAGGTCTCTCAGAGAGAGAGAAAGGGATGAAACCTAACCCAGGTCTCTCAGAGAGAGAGAAAGGGATGAAACCTAACCCAGGTCTCTCAGAGAGAGAGAGAGAGAGGGATGAACCCTAACCCAGGTCTCTCAGAGAGAGAGAAAGGGATGAAACCTAACCCAGGTCTCTCAGAGAGAGAGAGAGAGAGAGGGATGAAACCTAACCCAGGTCTCTCAGAGAGAGAGAGAGAGAGAGGGATGAACCCTAACACCAGATACTGAAAGGTTTTTGTTTTTTTTAGTGTATGTTGCTGTTTTTCAATGGCTGCATAGTTGGGAACCCTTTCAGCAGCATAAGGGAACTTCTTATAGTCTTTTAATGTAAAATATATGCAGGAAGGGTTAATTAATCCTCGTGGTGTCTTCCCGCCCACCTGGATTTTTTTTTAATCAACATATTGGTCGTCTTTTTCGAGCCTTTTGTGTCTTTCCCACAATGTTTTTGTCGCTTTTTCAACATTTGTTGTCTTTTTCTGAGCCTTTTGACATTTTTGTGGCTGTTCCCCTAATTTTTTTAAAGCAATTTTTTTCAGTTTTTTTACATTTGTCACTTTTTTCAGACATTTTTGTTCCTTCTTTCGACATCGTCACATTTTTATTGTGACATACAGTATGTTGTATATATGTTATACACACTTTATTTGACATCTCTCTCTTTTTTTGCACTTTTTTAAAAAGTTCTTCCAATTGATTTTTCTCCCAAAAAAACACCCAAATTCACCCAAAGTAGTGTACTGATTATTAATTTAACGTGTGAGGAGCGTTGTTGGGAACCATCCTCGTTACTGTTTTTGGACAATTTGTTTGAAAGAAACCCAAATTTCTGAATAGAAACTTTTTGGAAAGGGGGTCCAGATTAGACCCGAAGACACCAGGAGGTTAAATTTCATCTGCACTGATTTAAAAAAAGAAGCAAAGTAGAAGTGACCTGATTTGTTTGTGGGAAAACAAACGATTGAGTCGTGATGCGATACGTGTTCCTTGGGTTTATTCCTTGGATTTCCGTGGATAAATGAGTGTCTACAGCACTTTGATGCAACTCAAACCCTGAGTGACTTTAACAACATTTCATTTCTTAGCATCCAAAAAAAAACTACAGCTTTCTTTTCCATTGAGTTCAGTTTTCTTCTGTTTCCATGATATCCACCTCCGCTCTATTTAAATGTCGTCTTGCCACTGTTACAGTCATTTCTTTATTTTTAAGATGTATGTTTACGGTCCTCGGCTAGAAATCGGCTGTGGCTAACCACGTTGTAGCGACAAAGGGTTGGATCGCCCAACTCCTTAAAAATTGTGTTCCTCTACAACTAAACGGCCCTCTCGTTACGTTTCGAAGGGAGACGTATTTTCTAGTAGGATCTTTTTTGTTAAACCAGAAACAGCTTCGAAATAACCATCGCCAGACTCCATTTGAAAAAACAGTAATTTTATCATCGTTAAAAACGTCCTTCAAAGTTGACAGAAAACAAATAAAACTATCAAAAGCTGTCTTGTTTTTTTTTGGGCATGTTTAGGCCTTTATTGACAGGATAGCTGTAGATATGAAAGGGGCAAGAGAGAGGGGGAACGACATGCAGCAAAAGGTCACAGGTCGGAGTTAAACCCGGGCTCAGTGCATCGAGGAGTTAACCTCTATATTTGTGTGCCTGCTCTACCAGCTGAGCTATCTGGGCACCCATCAATTGCTGTCTTGGTTCATCTTTCCACTGTTCCAACAATCAACACTCTGGTCTGGTTGAAATAAACTCTTAATTCACCCATTTACATTTGGAGATATGCTGCTCTATACACGCTAAAAGTAATGATTATTTCCATGGAGTCTGGTGGAGATATGCTGCTCTATACACACTAAAAGTAGTGATTATTTACATGGAGTCTGGTGGAGATATGCTGCTCTATACACACTAAAAGTAGTGATTATTTACATGGAGTCTGGTGGAGATATGCTGCTCTATACATGCTAAAAGTAGTGATTATTTACATGGAGTCTGGTGGAGATATGCTGCTCTATACACGCTAAAAGTAGTGATTATTTACATGGAGTCTGGTGGAGATATGCTGCTCTATACATGCTAAAAGTAGTGATTATTTACATGGAGTCTGGTGGAGATATGCTGCTCTATACACGCTAAAAGTAGTGATTATTTACATGGAGTCAGGTGGAGATATGCTGCTCTATACACGCTAAAAGTAGTGATTATTTATATGGAGTCAGGTGGAGATATGCTGCTCTATACACGCTAAAAGTAGTGATTATTTACATGGAGTCAGGTGGAGATATGCTGCTCTATACACGCTAAAAAAAGTGATTATTTACATGGAGTCTGGTTGAAATATGCTGCTCTATACACGCTAAAAGTAGTGATTATTTACATGGAGTCTGGTTGAAATATGCTGCTCTATACACGCTAAAAGTAGTGATTATTTACATGGAGTCTGGTGGAGATATGCTGCTCTATACACACTAAAAGTAGTGATTATTTACATGGAGTCTGGTGGGTTTGGTGATGGTGATATCGGGGCTGTTTCATGTTAAACTAAAAGGATCTTACTCTTTAACTAAAAGGTCTATCTATGTAGGGATCCATCCCATAATGTCACACACTTAGAATAATAATCTGAGCCGGTCAGCGGCGAGCATTTAAATGTCCAATGTGATTACACTATTATTGTTGTCGTGGGTACAATAACGTTCAAAGGCCGGGACTAAATTACTTTGCTGCCACGCAGCAGAGTAAACAATAGATGAACATGATTCATCCTTTATCAGAGGGAGTTTTTGATCTTAAAGTGTCCAAATTCCCAACACCACCCATTCCTACAAGTCTAAAAATTACCTACACGTTGCTTAGCAACAGCCGCAAGGCCGAGTGATGTCGCTGCCAATGAGAAGTGAAAAACAGCCAAACTTGAAGTGTGCGGCTGCTTCGGCTCTCTGGGTGAACCGACTGTTGTTGTAAATACATCTTTCCTCCTCAGGTGCAGGTGTTTTTGGACTTTTAATGTCGCCGTAGCACGTTGTCTGCGCCTCGTGGAGAAGCGTCTCGGGTTTGTGTTGTTGATGTTTGAGTTGGGAGTAGAACCAGAAATTATTGTTTTTTTTAATTATTATTATTATTTTTTTAAGTCTGTATTTTGCAAAGAAAACAAGCTATGAATGTAAAACCTTACATCTGTTATTTCTCCTGATGATGTGCAGGAAACATGGTTTTAGAGGTTCATTGTATTCGCAGGGGGACTAGTATTACCTGGAGACAGATGGGAGTAATTCACACGGGGGTCAAAAACCTATTATAATTTCCTTCATTTGCACCGTAACTTGCAGAAAAGGCAGAAATTGTTGCCAAAAAATCACCAGAATGCAGGAAAATCTAGCGTTTGACGTTCAAAATTTCAAATTTGCTCAAAAGTGGAGATCTTGAAAAGGTTTCTCTATAGAGCCCCCCCACAGGTTTCTCTATAGAGCCCCCCCACAGGTTTCTCTATAGAGCCCCCCACAGGTTTCTCTATAGAGCCCCCCCACAGGTTTCTCTATAGAGCCCCCCCACAGGTTTCTCTATAGAGCCCCCACAGGTTTCTCTATAGAGCCCCCCACAGGTTTCTCTATAGAGCCCCCACAGGTTTCTCTATAGAGCCCCCACAGGTTTCTCTATAGAGCCCCCACAGGTTTCTCTATAGAGCCCCCTACAGGTTTCTATAGAGCCCCCCACAGGTTTCTCTATAGCGCGCCCCTACAGGTTTCTCTATAGAGCCCCCCCACAGGTTTCTCTATAGAGCCCCCCCACAGGTTTCTCTATAGCGCCGCCCCTACAGGTTTCTCTATAGAGCCCCCCCACAGGTTTCTCTATAGAGCTCCCCCTACAGGTTTCTCTATAGCGCTCCCCTACAGGTTTCTCTATAGAGCCCCCCCTACAGGTTTCTCTATAGAGCCCCCTACAGGTTTCTCTATAGAGCCCCCTACAGGTTTCTCTATAGATCCCCCTACAGGTTTCTCTATAGAGCCCCCCTACAGGTTTCTCTATAGAGCCCCCCTACAGGTTTCTCTATAGCGCCCCCTACAGGTTTATCTATAGAGCCCCCCTACAGGATTCTCTATAGAGCCCCCCTACAGGATTCTCTATAGACCCCCCCCCCCACAAGTTTCCTTAGACGACCTTCATTCCATCATATAACCGATCCTTTGACTCTGTTAGTTAACGTCAATTAAGCAAAAACAAAGTTCCCCTTTAACGAATCAGGTTGTTTCCTGTTGATTTTATCTTATTAGAGTATAAATATGTTTGTTAACTGACTCCATCTTGTTATTAACCCCTGAATCCTCCCCCCCCCCCAGTAGCTTTCCTGTAGCATTTCTGTGTGTTTCTACGAGCGTTGTTGTCTTTCTGTCCGACGTTACAGTCGATCTTCTATCTGAAGCCTTGGCTGCCGTAGCAACGTCACCAATAAACATGTCTCCATGACAACAAAAACATGTGTTATGTTATGTTTTTATAGACGTGAGTTTGGTTTTTAATGAGATTTACACCCTGCAACACAACTAAAATACACACAACACAACCAAAATACACACAACACAACTAAAATACACACAACACAACCAAATACACACAACACAACTAAAATACACACAACACAACCAAATACACACAACACACACAATACAACCAAATACACACAACACATCCCCTATGTTAAAATACAGGGGGCATAAGTATACACCCCCCTATGTTAAAATACAGGGGCATAAGTATACACCCCCCTATGTTAAAATACAGGGGCATAAGTACACACCCCCTATGTTAAAATACAGGGGGCATAAGTATACACCCCCCTATGTTAAAATACAGGGCATAAGTATACACCCCTATGTTAAAATACAGGGGCATAAGTATACACCCCTATGTTAAAATACAGGGGCATAAGTATACACCCCTATGTTAAAATACAGGGGCATAAGTATACACCCCCTATGTTAAAATACAGGGGCATAAGTATACACCCCCTATGTTAAAATACAGGGGCATAAGTATACACCCCCTATGTTAAAATACAGGGGCATAAGTATACACCCCCTATGTTAAAATACAGGGGCATAAGTATACACCCCTATGTTAAAATACAGGGGCATAAGTATACACCCCTATGTTAAAATACAGGGGCATAAGTATACACCCCCTATGTTAAAATACAGGGGCATAAGTATACACCCCCTATGTTAAAATACAGGGGCATAAGTATACACCCCCTATGTTAAAATACAGGGGCATAAGTATACACCCCTATGTTAAAATACAGGGGCATAAGTATACACCCCTATGTTAAAATACAGGGGCATAAGTATACACCCCTATGTTAAAATACAGGGGCATAAGTATACACCCCCCTATGTTAAAATACAGGGGGCATAAGTATACACCCCCTATGTTAAAATACAGGGGCATAAGTATACACCCCCTATGTTAAAATACAGGGGCATAAGTATACACCCCCTATGTTAAAATACAGGGGGCATAAGTATACACCCCCCTATGTTAAAATACAGGGGGCATAAGTATACACCCCCTATGTTAAAATACAGGATAAAGGAAAAGTAGGCTACTTGAAATCTGTGATTTGGCGAACGGGAGAAATCCTCCTGAACTATCTGCCCCCCCCCTTACCCCCCTCTCTGGCTGGCTCTCTATCATGGCTGACTTTAAAGCTCGTGGGACGTCTACAGACTTCTAACTTGGTATCTCTGTAAATCTCTGCCAGGACGGAGAGATGAGGAGGAGAGGAGGAGAGGAGGAGAGGAGGAGAGGAGGAGGGGAGGAGAGGAGGAGGAGGGTTGGTCCAGGGGGATCTGGGCTCGGCTCAGCCTCCCTGAGAGCTGCTGGATCTGGGTTACCCAGTTCTGCTCCGGCCTTAGTGGGCCACAGAACGATATGGAAATCACAATGTGGGTAATATACAGTTTTTCTCAGTCGCTTTGGTGTATTTCTTAGATCAAATATCTATATGGTATGTAATTTCTAATTGATGGTTAATTTTTTAGACATACTATACTATAACTTTTTATACTATACTATAACTTTTCATACTTTTTTGACGTACTATACTATGACAGATGACCTATGTGGCTCCATAGCTCAGAGGTTAGAGCACTGGTCTACTTATTATACTTTTTTGACATACTATACTATGACTTTTTATACTTTTTTAGACATACTATACTATGACAGGTGACCTACGTGGGCTCCATAGCTCAAAGGTTAAGTCAAGTCAAGTAACGACTTTTTAATACTTTTTTGACATACTATACTATGACTTTTTGTACTTTTTTGACATACCATACTATGACTTTTTGTACTTTTTTGACATACTATACTATGACTTTTTATACTTTTTCCAACATACTATACTATGACTTTTTATACTTTTTCAACATACTATACTATGACTATTTATACTTTTTCGACATACTCTACTATGACTTTTAATTCTTTTTTCGACATACTATACTATGACTTTTTATACTTTTTCGACATACTATACTATGACTTTTTATACTTTTTCAACATACTATACTATGACTATTTATACTTTTTTGGACATACTATACTATGACGTTTTATACTTTTTCCAACATACTATACTATGACTTTTTATACTATACTACAACTTTTCATACTTTTTTCTACAAACACTACTATACTATGACAGATGACCTATGTGGCTCCATAGCTCAGAGGTTAGAGCACTGGTCTTGTAAACCAGGGGTCGTGAGTTCAAGTCTCACTGGGGCCTAATTATCACTAAATTTCTGCTTAAATATCATTTAAGACTCTATCTGTATTTCTGCTGAAGTCTCTACACCTTCAGTTATCTGGCGGCTGCACACACTGCTGCAAGTACTTCATTTGTCTGTTTATTGACAAACGTTACTACGACTTTTTTCAACTTACTACTTTTTTATTTTTTTTGACATACTATACTATGACTTTTATACTTCTTCGACATACCATACTATGACTTTTTATACTTTTTCGACATACTATACTATGACTTTTATACTTCTTCGACATACTATAATATGACTTTTTATACTTTTTTGACATACTCTAATATGACTTTTATACTTTTTCGACATACTATGCTATGACTTTTTATACTTTTTTCAACATACTATACTATGACTTTTCATACTTTTTTCAACATACTATACTATGACTTTATATACTATACTATGACTTTTTATACTTCTTTGACATACTATTCTATGACTTTTTGTACTTTTTTCAACATACTATACTATGACTTTTATACTTCTTCGACATACTATACTATGACTTTTATACTTCTTCGACATACCATACTATGACTTTTTATACTTTTTCGACATACTATACTATGACTTTTATACTTCTTCGACATACTATAATATGACTTTTTTAATTTTTTCAACATATTATACTATAACTTTTCATGCATTTTTCGACATACAATACTATGACAGATGACCTATGTGGCTCCATAGCTCAGAGGTTAGAGCACTGGTCTTGTAAACCAGGGGTCGTGAGTTCAAGTCTCACTGGGGCCTAATTATCACTAAATTTCTGCTTAAATACCATTTAAGACTCTATCTGTATTTCTGCTGAAGTCTCTACACCTTCAGTTATCTGGCGGCTGCACACACTGCTGCAAGTACTTCATTTGTCTGTTTATTGACAAACGTTACTACGACTTTTTTCAACTTACTACTTTTTTATTTTTTTTGACATACTATACTATGACTTTTATACTTCTTCGACATACTATACTATGACTTTTATACTTCTTCGACATACCATACTATGACTTTTTTAATTTTTTCGACATACTATACTATGACTTTTTTAATTCAATAAATAAACAGTCAATAAACAGACAAATGAAGTACTTGCAGCAGTGTGTGCAGCCGCCAGATAACTGAAGGTGTAGAAACTTCAGCAGAAATACAGATAGAGTCTTAAATGGTATTTAAGCAGAAATTTAGTGATAATTAGGCCCCAGTGAGACTTGAACTCACGACCCCTGGTTTACAAGACCAGTGCTCTAACCTCTGAGCTATGGAGCCACATAGGTCATATGTCATAGTATTGTATGTAGAAAAAAGTATGAAAAGTTATAGTATAGTATAAAAAGTCATAGTATAGTATGTCTAAAAAAGTATGAAAAGTTATAGTATAATATGTTGAAAAAATTAAAAAAGTCATAGTATAGTATGTTGAAAAAGTATAAAAAGTTATAGTATAATATGTTGAAAAATTAAAAGTCATAGTATAGTATGTTGAAAAAGTATAAAAGTCATAGTATTGTATGTCTAAAAGTATGAAAAGTTATAGTATAATATGTTGAAAGAATTAAAAAGTCATAGTATAGTATGTCGAAAAAGAATTAAAAGTCATAGTATAGTATGTTGAAAAAGTATGAAAGTCATAGTATAGTATGTTGAAAAAGTATAAAAGTCATAGTATAGTATGTCTAAAAAGGTATTAAAAGTCATAGTATAGTATGTCGAAAAGAATTAAAAGTCATAGTATAGTATAAAAGTCATAGTATAGTATGTCTAAAAAAGTATGAAAAGTTATAGTATAGTATAAAAAGTCATAGTATAGTATGTCTAAAAAAGTATGAAAAGTTATAGTATAATATGTTGAAAGAATTAAAAAAGTCATAGTATAGTATGTCGAAAAAAGAATTAAAAGTCATAGTATAGTATGTTGAAAAAAGTATAAAAAGTCATAGTATAGTATGTTGAAAAAAGTATAAAAAGTCATAGCATAGTATGTCGAAAAAAGAAATAAAAGTCATAGTATAGTATGTCGAAAAAATTTAAAAAGTCATAGTATAGTATGTCGAAAAAGTATAAAAAGTCATATTATAGTATGTCGAAGTATAAAAGTCATAGTATAGTATGTCAAAAAAAATAAAAAAGTCATTGTAAGTTGAAAAAAGTCGTAGTAACGTTTGTCAATAAACAGACAAATGAAGTACTTGCAGCAGTGTGTGCAGCCGCCAGATAACTGAAGGTGTAGAAACTTCAGCAGAAATACAGAGAGAGTCTTAAATGGTATTTAAGCAGAAATTTAGTGTTAATTAGGCCCCAGTGAGACTTGAACTCACGACCCCTGGTTTACAAGACCAGTGCTCTAACCTCTGAGCTATGGAGCCACGTAGGTCACCTGTCATAGTATTGTATGTAGAAAAAAGTATGAAAAGTTATAGTATAGTATAAAAAGTCATAGTATAGTATGTCTAAAAAAGTATGAAAAGTTATAGTATAATATGTTGAAAAATTAAAAAGTCATAGTATAGTATGTTGAAAAAGTATAAAAGTTATAGTATAATATGTTGAAAAATTAAAAAGTCATAGTATAGTATGTTGAAAAAGTATAAAAAGTCATAGTATTGTATGTCTAAAAAAGTATGAAAAGTTATAGTATAATATGTTGAAAGAATTAAAAAAGTCATAGTATAGTATGTCGAAAAAAGAATTAAAAGTCATAGTATAGTATGTTGAAAAAAGTATAAAAAGTCATAGCATAGTATGTCGAAAAAAGAATTAAAAGTCATAGTATAGTATGTCGAAAAAATTTAAAAAGTCATAGTATAGTATGTCGAAAAAAGTATAAAAGTCATAGTATAGTATGTCAAAAAAATTTAAAAAGTCATAGTATAGTATGTCGAAAAAAGAATTAAAAGTCATACTATAGTATGTTGAAAAAAGTATAAAAAGTCATAGTATAGTATGTCGAAAAAGTATAAAAGTCATATTAGAGTATGTCAAAAAAGGTATAAAAAGTCATATTATAGTATGTCGAAAAAAGAATTAAAAGTCATAGTATAGTATGTTGAAAAAAGTATAAAAAGTCATAGTATAGTATGTCAAAAAGTATAAAAAGTCATATTATAGTATGTGAAGAAGTATAAAAGTCATAGTATAGTATGTCAAAAAGTATAAAAAGTCATATTATAGTATGTCAAGAAGTATAAAAGTCATAGTATAGTATGTCAAAAAGTATTAAAAGTCATAGTATAGTATGTCAAAAAAAATAAAGTCATAGTATAGTATGTCGAAAAAGAATTAAAAGTCATAGTATAGTATGTTGAAAAATTAAAAAGTCATAGTATAGTATGTCGAAAAGAATTAAAAGTCATAGTATAGTATGTCTAAAAAAGTATAAAAAGTCATAGTATAGTATGTCGAAAAAGAATTAAAATTCATAGTATAGTATGTCGAAAAAGAATTAAAAGTCATAGTATAGTATGTAAAAAAGTATTAAAAGTCATAGTATAGTATGTCAAAAAAATAAAAAGTCATAGTATAGTATGTCGAAAAGAATTAAAAGTCATAGTATAGTATGTCTAAAAAGTATAAAAAGTCATAGTATAGTATGTCGAAAAAGAATTAAAATTCATAGTATAGTATGTCGAAAAAGTATAAAAAGTCATAGTATAGTATGTCTAAAAAAGAATAAAAAGTCATAGTATAGTATGTCGAAAAAGTATAAAAATCATAGTATAGTATGTCGAAAAAGTATAAAAGTCATAGTATAGTATGTCAAAAAATTATAAAAAGTCATATTATAGTATGTCGAAGAAGTATAAAAGTCATAGTATAGTATGTCAAAAAGTATAAAAAGTCATATTATAGTATGTCGAAGTATGAAAGTCATAGTATAGTATGTCAAAAATAAAAAGTCATTGTAAGTTGAAAAAAGTCGTAGTAACGTTTGTCAATAAACAGACAAATGAAGTACTTGCAGCAGTGTGTGCAGCCGCCAGATAACTGAAGGTGTAGAGACTTCAGCAGAAATACAGATAGAGTCTTAAATGATGTTTAAGCAGAAATTTAGTGATAATTAGGCCCCAATGAGACTTGAACTCACGACCCCTGGTTTACAAGACCAGTGCTCTAACCTCTGAGCTATGGAGCCACATAGGTCACCTATCATAGTATTGTATGTCGAAAAAAGTATGAAAAGTCATAGTATAGTATGTTGAAAAAAGTATAAAAAGTCATAGTATAGTATGTCGAAAAAAGTATGAAAAGTCATAGTATAGTATGTCGAAAAAAGTATGAAAAGTCATAGTATAGTATGTTGAAAAAAGTATAAAAAGTCATAGTATAGTATGTTGAAAAAAGAATTAAAAGTCATAGTATATTATGTTGAAAAAAGTATGAAAAGTCATAGTATAGTATGTTGAAAAAAGTATAAAAAGTCATAGTATAGTATGTCGAAAAAAGTATGAAAAGTCATAGTATAGTATGTCGAAAAAAGTATGAAAAGTCATAGTATAGTATGTCGAAGAAGTATAAAAGTCATAGTATAGTATGTCAAAAAAAATAAAAAAGTAGTAAGTTGAAAAAAGTCGTAGTAACGTTTGTCAATAAACAGACAAATGAAGTACTTGCAGCAGTGTGTGCAGCCGCCAGATAACTGAAGGTGTAGAGACTTCAGCAGAAATACAGATAGAGTCTTAAATGATATTTAAGCAGAAATTTAGTGATAATTAGGCCCCAGTGAGACTTGAACTCACGACCCCTGGTTTACAAGACCAGTGCTCTAACCTCTGAGCTATGGAGCCACATAGGTCACCTATCATAGTATTGTATGTCGAAAAATGTATGAAAAGTCATAGTATAGTATGTTGAAAAAGTATAAAAGTTATAGTATAGTATAAAAAGTCATAGTATAGTATGTCTAAAAAGTATGAAAAGTTATAGTATAATATGTTGAAAAAATTAAAAAGTCATAGTATAGTATGTTGAAAAAGTATAAAAGTTATAGTATAATATGTTGAAAAATTAAAAAGTCATAGTATAGTATGTTGAAAAAGTATAAAAAGTCATAGTATTGTATGTCTAAAAAGTATGAAAAGTTATAGTATAATATGTTGAAAGAATTAAAAAAGTCATAGTATAGTATGTCGAAAAAAGAATTAAAAGTCATAGTATAGTATGTTGAAAAAAGTATAAAAAGTCATAGTATAGTATGTTGAAAAAAGTATGAAAGTCATAGTATAGTATGTTGAAAAAAGTATAAAAAGTCATAGTATAGTATGTCGAAAAAAGAAATAAAATTCATAGTATAGTATGTCTAAAAAGGTATTAAAAGTCATAGTATAGTATGTCGAAAAAAGAATTAAAAGTCATAGTATAGTATGTTGAAAAAAGTATAAAAAGTCATAGTATTGTATGTCGAAAAAGTATGAAAAGTTATAGTATAGTATAAAAAGTCATAGTATAGTATGTCTAAAAAGTATGAAAAGTTATAGTATAATATGTTGAAAGAATTAAAAAGTCATAGTATAGTATGTCGAAAAAGAATTAAAAGTCATAGTATAGTATGTTGAAAAAGTATAAAAGTCATAGTATAGTATGTTGAAAAAGTATGAAAGTCATAGTATAGTATGTTGAAAAAAGTATAAAAAGTCATAGCATAGTATGTCGAAAAAAGAAATAAAAGTCATAGTATAGTATGTCTAAAAAGGTATAAAAAGTCATAGTATAGTATGTCGAGAAAAGAATTAAAAGTCATAGTATAGTATGTTGAAAAAAGTATAAAAAGTCATAGCATAGTATGTCGAAAAAAGAAATAAAAGTCATAGTATAGTATGTCTAAAAAGGTATAAAAAGTCATAGTATAGTATGTCGAAAAAAGAATTAAAAGTCATAGTATAGTATGTTGAAAAAAGTATAAAAAGTCATAGCATAGTATGTCGAAAAAAGAATTAAAAGTCATAGTATAGTATGTCGAAAAAATTTAAAAAGTCATAGTATAGTATGTCGAAAAAAGTATAAAAGTCATAGTATAGTATGTCAAAAAAATTTAAAAAGTCATAGTATAGTATGTCGAAAAAAGAATTAAAAGTCATACTATAGTATGTTGAAAAAAGTATAAAAAGTCATAGTATAGTATGTCGAAAAAGTATAAAAGTCATATTAGAGTATGTCAAAAAGGTATAAAAAGTCATATTATAGTATGTCGAAAAAGAATTAAAAGTCATAGTATAGTATGTTGAAAAAGTATAAAAAGTCATAGTATAGTATGTCAAAAAGTATAAAAGTCATATTAGAGTATGTCAAAAGTATAAAAGTCATAGTATAGTATGTCAAAAAGTATAAAAAGTCATAGTATAGTATGTCAAAGTATAAAGTCATAGTATAGTATGTCAAAAAGTATAAAAAGTCATATTATAGTATGTCGAAGAAGTATAAAAGTCATAGTATAGTATGTCAAAAAAGTATTAAAAGTCATAGTATAGTATGTCAAAAAAAATAAAAAAGTCATAGTATAGTATGTCGAAAAAGAATTAAAAGTCATAGTATAGTATGTTGAAAAAATTAAAAAGTCATAGTATAGTATGTCGAAAAAGAATTAAAAGTCATAGTATAGTATGTCTAAAAAGTATAAAAAGTCATAGTATAGTATGTCGAAAAGAATTAAAATTCATAGTATAGTATGTCGAAAAAGAATTAAAAGTCATAGTATAGTATGTAAAAAAGTATTAAAAGTCATAGTATAGTATGTCAAAAAAATAAAAAGTCATAGTATAGTATGTCGAAAAAGAATTAAAAGTCATAGTATAGTATGTCTAAAAAAGTATAAAAAGTCATAGTATAGTATGTCGAAAAAGAATTAAAAGTCATAGTATAGTATGTCGAAAAAGTATAAAAAGTCATAGTATAGTATGTCTAAAAGAATAAAAGTCATAGTATAGTATGTCGAAAAAGTATAAAAATCATAGTATAGTATGTCGAAAAAGTATAAAAGTCATAGTATAGTATGTCAAAAAATTATAAAAAGTCATATTATAGTATGTCGAAGAAGTATAAAAGTCATAGTATAGTATGTCAAAAAAGTATAAAAAGTCATATTATAGTATGTCGAAGTATGAAAGTCATAGTATAGTATGTCAAAAAAATAAAAAAGTCATTGTAAGTTGAAAAAAGTCGTAGTAACGTTTGTCAATAAACAGACAAATGAAGTACTTGCAGCAGTGTGTGGCCAGATAACTGAAGGTGTAGAGACTTCAGCAGAAATACAGATAGAGTCTTAAATGATGTTTAAGCAGAAATTTAGTGATAATTAGGCCCCAGTGAGACTTGAACTCACGACCCCTGGTTTACAAGACCAGTGCTCTAACCTCTGAGCTATGGAGCCACATAGGTCACCTATCATAGTATTGTATGTCGAAAAAAGTATGAAAAGTCATAGTATAGTATGTTGAAAAAAGTATAAAAAGTCATAGTATAGTATGTCGAAAAAAGTATGAAAAGTCATAGTATAGTATGTCGAAAAAAGTATGAAAAGTCATAGTATAGTATGTTGAAAAAGTATAAAAAGTCATAGTATAGTATGTTGAAAAAAGAATTAAAAGTCATAGTATAGTATGTTGAAAAAGTATGAAAAGTCATAGTATAGTATGTTGAAAAAGTATAAAAGTCATAGTATAGTATGTCGAAAAAGTATGAAAAGTCATAGTATAGTATGTCGAAAAAAGTATGAAAAGTCATAGTATAGTATGTCGAAGAAGTATAAAAGTCATAGTATAGTATGTCAAAAAAAATAAAAAAGTAGTAAGTTGAAAAAAGTCGTAGTAACGTTTGTCAATAAACAGACAAATGAAGTACTTGCAGCAGTGTGTGCAGCCGCCAGATAACTGAAGGTGTAGAGACTTCAGCAGAAATACAGATAGAGTCTTAAATGATATTTAAGCAGAAATTTAGTGATAATTAGGCCCCAGTGAGACTTGAACTCACGACCCCTGGTTTACAAGACCAGTGCTCTAACCTCTGAGCTATGGAGCCACATAGGTCACCTATCATAGTATTGTATGTCGAAAAATGTATGAAAAGTCATAGTATAGTATGTTGAAAAAAGTATAAAAAGTTATAGTATAGTATAAAAAGTCATAGTATAGTATGTCTAAAAAAGTATGAAAAGTTATAGTATAATATGTTGAAAAAATTAAAAAAGTCATAGTATAGTATGTTGAAAAAAGTATAAAAAGTTATAGTATAATATGTTGAAAAAATTAAAAAAGTCATAGTATAGTATGTTGAAAAAAGTATAAAAAGTCATAGTATTGTATGTCTAAAAAAGTATGAAAAGTTATAGTATAATATGTTGAAAGAATTAAAAAAGTCATAGTATAGTATGTCGAAAAAGAATTAAAAGTCATAGTATAGTATGTTGAAAAAGTATAAAAAGTCATAGTATAGTATGTTGAAAAAGTATGAAAGTCATAGTATAGTATGTTGAAAAAGTATAAAAAGTCATAGTATAGTATGTCGAAAAAGAAATAAAGTCATAGTATAGTATGTCTAAAAGTATTAAAAGTCATAGTATAGTATGTCGAAAAAGAATTAAAAGTCATAGTATAGTATGTTGAAAAAGTATAAAAAGTCATAGTATTGTATGTCGAAAAAGTATGAAAAGTTATAGTATAGTATAAAAAGTCATAGTATAGTATGTCTAAAAGTATGAAAAGTTATAGTATAATATGTTGAAAGAATTAAAAAGTCATAGTATAGTATGTCGAAAAAGAATTAAAAGTCATAGTATAGTATGTTGAAAAAAGTATAAAAAGTCATAGTATAGTATGTTGAAAAAAGTATGAAAGTCATAGTATAGTATGTTGAAAAAAGTATAAAAAGTCATAGCATAGTATGTCGAAAAAAGAAATAAGTCATAGTATAGTATGTCTAAAAAGGTATAAAAAGTCATAGTATAGTATGTCGAGAAAAGAATTAAAAGTCATAGTATAGTATGTTGAAAAAAGTATAAAAAGTCATAGCATAGTATGTCGAAAAAAGAATTAAAAGTCATAGTATAGTATGTCGAAAAAATTTAAAAAGTCATAGTATAGTATGTCGAAAAAGTATAAAAAGTCATATTATAGTATGTCGAAGAAGTATAAAAGTCATAGTATAGTATGTCAAAAAAAATAAAAAAGTCATTGTAAGTTGAAAAAAGTCGTAGTAACGTTTGTCAATAAACAGACAAATGAAGTACTTGCAGCAGTGTGTGCAGCCGCCAGATAACTGAAGGTGTAGAGACTTCAGCAGAAATACAGATAGAGTCTTAAATGATATTTAAGCAGAAATTTAGTGATAATAAGGCCCCAGTGAGACTTAAACTCACGACCCCTGGTTTACAAGACCAGTGCTCTAACCTCTGAGCTATGGAGCCACATAGGTCGTCTGTCATAGTATTGTATGTAGAAAAAAGTATGAAAAGTTATAGTATAGTATAAAAAGTCATAGTATAGTATGTCTAAAAAAGTATGAAAAGTTATAGTATAATATGTTGAAAAAATTAAAAAAGTCATAGTATAGTATGTTGAAAAAAGTATAAAAAGTCATAGTATTGTATGTCGAAAAAAGTATGAAAAGTTATAGTATAGTATAAAAAGTCATAGTATAGTATGTCTAAAAAGTATGAAAAGTTATAGTATAATATGTTGAAAGAATTAAAAGTCATAGTATAGTATGTCGAAAAAGAATTAAAAGTCATAGTATAGTATGTTGAAAAAAGTATAAAAAGTCATAGTATAGTATGTTGAAAAAAGTATGAAAGTCATAGTATAGTATGTTGAAAAAAGTATAAAAAGTCATAGCATAGTAAGTTGAAAAAAGAAATAAAAGTCATAGTATAGTATGTCTAAAAAGGTATAAAAAGTCATAGTATAGTATGTCGAAAAAAGAATTAAAAGTCATAGTATAGTATGTTGAAAAAAGTATAAAAAGTCATAGCATAGTATGTCGAAAAAAGAATTAAAAGTCATAGTATAGTATGTCGAAAAATTTAAAAGTCATAGTATAGTATGTCGAAAAAGTATAAAAGTCATAGTATAGTATGTCAAAAATTTAAAAAGTCATAGTATAGTATGTCGAAAAAGAATTAAAAGTCATACTATAGTATGTTGAAAAAGTATAAAAAGTCATAGTATAGTATGTCGAAAAGTATAAAAGTCATATTAGAGTATGTCAAAAAGGTATAAAAAGTCATATTATAGTATGTCGAAAAAAGAATTAAAAGTCATAGTATAGTATGTTGAAAAAAGTATAAAAAGTCATAGTATAGTATGTCGAAAAAGTATAAAAGTCATATTAGAGTATGTCAAAAGTATAAAAAGTCATAGTATAGTATGTCAAAAAAGTATAAAAAGTCATATTATAGTATGTCGAAGAAGTATAAAAGTCATAGTATAGTATGTCAAAAAAGTATAAAAAGTCATATTATAGTATGTCGAAGAAGTATAAAAGTCATAGTATAGTATGTCAAAAAAGTATTAAAAGTCATAGTATAGTATGTCAAAAAAAATAAAAAAGTCATAGTATAGTATGTCGAAAAAAGAATTAAAAGTCATAGTATAGTATGTTGAAAAAATTTAAAAAGTCATAGTATAGTATGTCGAAAAAAGAATTAAAAGTCATAGTATAGTATGTCTAAAAAAGTATAAAAAGTCATAGTATAGTATGTCGAAAAAAGAATTAAAATTCATAGTATAGTATGTCGAAAAAAGAATTAAAAGTCATAGTATAGTATGTAAAAAAGTATTAAAAGTCATAGTATAGTATGTCAAAAAAAATAAAAAAGTCATAGTATAGTATGTCGAAAAAAGAATTAAAAGTCATAGTATAGTATGTCTAAAAAAGTATAAAAAGTCATAGTATAGTATGTCGAAAAAAGAATTAAAATTCATAGTATAGTATGTCGAAAAAAGTATAAAAAGTCATAGTATAGTATGTCTAAAAAAGAATAAAAAGTCATAGTATAGTATGTCGAAAAAGTATAAAAATCATAGTATAGTATGTCGAAAAAGTATAAAAGTCATAGTATAGTATGTCAAAAAATTATAAAAAGTCATATTATAGTATGTCGAAGAAGTATAAAAGTCATAGTATAGTATGTCAAAAAAGTATAAAAAGTCATATTATAGTATGTCGAAGTATGAAAGTCATAGTATAGTATGTCAAAAAAATAAAAAAGTCATTGTAAGTTGAAAAAAGTCGTAGTAACGTTTGTCAATAAACAGACAAATGAAGTACTTGCAGCAGTGTGTGCAGCCGCCAGATAACTGAAGGTGTAGAGACTTCAGCAGAAATACAGATAGAGTCTTAAATGATGTTTAAGCAGAAATTTAGTGATAATTAGGCCCCAGTGAGACTTGAACTCACGACCCCTGGTTTACAAGACCAGTGCTCTAACCTCTGAGCTATGGAGCCACATAGGTCACCTATCATAGTATTGTATGTCGAAAAAAGTATGAAAAGTCATAGTATAGTATGTTGAAAAAAGTATAAAAAGTCATAGTATAGTATGTCGAAAAAAGTATGAAAAGTCATAGTATAGTATGTCGAAAAAAGTATGAAAAGTCATAGTATAGTATGTTGAAAAAAGTATAAAAAGTCATAGTATAGTATGTTGAAAAAAGAATTAAAAGTCATAGTATATTATGTTGAAAAAAGTATAAAAAGTCATAGTATAGTATGTTGAAAAAAGAATTAAAAGTCATAGTATAGTATGTTGAAAAAAGTATAAAAAGTCATAGTATAGTATGTCGAAAAAAGTATGAAAAGTCATAGTATAGTATGTTGAAAAAAGTATGAAAAGTCATAGTATAGTATGTCGTAAAAGTATAAAAAGTCATAGTATAGTATGTTGAAAAAAGTATGAAAAGTCATAGTATAGTATGTCGTAAAAGTATGAAAAGTCATAGTATAGTATGTTGAAAAAAGTATAAAAAGTCATAGTATAGTATGTCGAAAAAAGTATGAAAATTCATAGTATAGTATGTCGTAAAAGTATAAAAAGTCATAGTATAATATGTTGAAAAAAGTATGAAAAGTCATAGTATAATATGTCGTAAAAATTACAAAAAGTCATATTATAGTATGTCGAAAAAGTATAAAAAGTCATAGTATATGTTGAAAAAATTAAAAAAGTCATATTATAGTATTTCGAAGAAGTATAAAAGTCATAGTATAGTATGTCGAAAAAAGAATTAAAAGTCATAGTATAGTATGTCGAAAAAGTATAAAAGTCATATTAGAGTATGTCAAAAAACGTTGTATATATATTATACAACGTAACAGTGTTATATATAATAGTTGTTACGTCAGTTCTACTTGTGAATTTCTGAATCAAAGCTAGCAGTTAGCCGGGAAGCTAACGGCGGTGGAGGCTAACTGTCCTCTTAATACATCCATGAGGCTAACGGCTAACCGCTACAACTATGACAGACCATGCAGTTAGTGTGTCACTGATTTTAAACAATTATGTGTAAATTAAAAACATGTCCACGCATTGTTTAGTAATTATGTTTTATTAGCACTTAATAATCCAGTTACAGCGACCTGACAGCAAGTTATAAAAACTCATTTACTTTCTCCTTGAGCTGATATAATATCCATAAAACAGCTTTCAGATATGATTATATATCACAATGTAGGAAATGCTCATATAAAAGAATCTAACTGGTGTTACGTCAATGTGCAAAACATGTA
>JABXJD010000698.1:65000-67500 GCA_013375575.1 Percina caprodes | reverse complement strand
CAGCCTGCCTATGGCCCCCCAGTGGCTAGAAATGGTGATAGGTGTAAACTGAGCCCTGGGTATCCTGCTCTGCCTTTGAGACAATGAAAGCTCAGATGGGCCGATCTGGAATATTCCCCTTATGAGGTCATAAGGGGTGAGGTTACCTCCTTTCTCTGCTTTGCCCACCCAGAGAATTTGAAAAGAAAGAAGAGAAGAAGAAGAAGAAGAGAAATCCAAAGAGCTCCATGTCATGGGACCTTGAAATCAAACGCTTTAACAATAAAGTCTGTGTGTAAGTTGAGTTTTGGTGCAAAAATAAGAAATTCTCACCTGGTGACTCGGCGATTGCTGCAACAAGAAGAAGAAATCAGTTCATATTTAAGTAGTTATCATAAAGACAGTTTCACAGAGTTAAAAGTCAGTTTCTGAAGTGAAGAATCAACAACAACAGGAGGGATAATGCATGTCAACAAGTTCTAGTACAAACACAAAATACAAATATCCATCCATCCATCTTCGTCCCCTCATCCGGTATCGGGTCTCGGGGGCAGCAGCTCCAGTAGGGGACCCCAAACTTCTCTTTCCCGAGCCACATCAACCAACTGGGGGGTCTCGAGGCATTCCCAGGCCAGGTTGGAGATATAATCTCTCCACCTAGTCCTGGGTCTTCCCCGAGGCCTCCTCCCAGCTGGACGTGCCTGGACCACCTCCCTAGGGACCCCCCCAGGAGGCATCCTCACCAGATGCCCAAACCACCTCAACTGGCTCCTTTAGACGTGAAGGAGCAGCGGCTCTACTCCGAGCTCCTCTCGGAGGACTGAGCTTCTCAGCCGATCTCTAAGGGAGACGCCTTACAAATATAAATATGAACCTGATGCTGTATAACAGTTAAAAACGGCTTAATAAAAACAGTGATTTTTAAGTTCTTTTAAAGACAGTTGTCAACATGTAAGATTATTTTATTTGATAATAAAAGGTCGCAGAGAGGACGTTTTATTCTAGAAATGTTGACCTTACGTTAACCTACGCTGTGGTGGGTGAGGAATGAGATCATCTCAGAGAGAAACCAACGTGTCTCACACTCTCACGTACTGGACGTAGGAGTCATTGGGGACAACGTGTCTCACACTCTCACGTACTGGACGTAGGAGTCATTGGGGACAACGTGTCTCACACTCTCACGTACTGGACGTAGGAGTCATTGGGGACAACGTGTCTCACACTCTCACGTACTGGACGTAGGAGTCATTGGGGACAACGTGTCTCTCACTCTCACGTACTGGACGTAGGAGTCATTGGGGACGTGTCTCACACTCTCACGTACTGGATGTAGGAGTCATTGGGGACAACGTGTCTCACACTCTCACGTACTGGACGTAGGAGTCATTGGGGACAACATGTCTCACACTCTCACGTACTGGACGTAGGAGTCATTGGGGACGTGTCTCACACTCTCACGTACTGGACGTAGGAGTCATTGGGGACAACGTGTCTCACACTCTCACGTACTGGATGTAGGAGTCATTGGGGACAACGTGTCTCACACTCTCACATACTGGATGTAGGAGTCATTGGGGACAACGTGTCTCACACTCTCACGTACTGGACGTACGAGTTATTGGGGACTATGTCTCTCACGGTCTCACGTACTGGACGTAGTTATTGGGGACAACGTCTCTCAGTCTCACATACTGGACGTAAGAGTTATTGGGGACTAATGTGTCTCACTCCCACGTACTGGACGTAGGAGACATTGGGGACTATGTCTCTCACACTCTCACATACTGGAACTAGAAGTTATTGGGGACTATGTCTCTCACACTCTCACATACTGGACGTAGGAGTCATTGGGGACAATGTGTCTCACACTCTCACATACTGGACGTAGTTATTAGGGACAACGTGTCTCACACTCTCACGTACTGGACGTAGGAGTTATTGGGGACTAATGTGTCCCACACTCTCACATACTGGACGTAGGAGTCATTGGGGACAACGTGTCTCAGTCTCAAATACTGGACGTAGGAGTCATTGGGGACTAACGTATCTCACACTCTCACGTACTGGACGTAGTTATTGGGGACAACGTGTCTCACACTCTCATACTGGACGTAGGAGTTATTGGGGACTATGTCTCTCACGGTCTCACGTACTAGACGTAGTTATTGGGGACAACGTGTCTCAGTCTCACATACTGGACGTAGGAGTCATTGGGGACTAACGTGTCTCACACTCTCACGTACTGGACGTAGTTATTGGGGACAACGTGTCTCACACTCATACTGGACGTAGGAGTTATTGGGGACTATGTCTCTCACACACACACTCACTTTCTGACCCCCAGATATAATCCTGCAGCTGGGACTTCTTTCCACATACTCATCCTCACCACTGGGTTCTCCTGCACAGCCCTGCACACACACACACACACATACACACACACACACACACAGGCATGAACAGACAGGGAGGGAAAGACAAAGAGAGACAGAGAGAGACAGAGAGAGAGAGAGAGACT
>JABXJD010000698.1:32500-60000 GCA_013375575.1 Percina caprodes | reverse complement strand
GTGAATGGACTTCAGAGGAGACGGACCTGAAGGAGGAGAGGAGACAAGGGGGGAGGAGACAAGGAGAGAGGAGAGGAGACAAGGGGGGAGGAGACAAGGGGGGAGGAGAGACATTGCCAATTTTAATTGTTACTTTAAGTTGTATTTTAAGTCATTTTAAACTGTATGCATGTTATATCCGAGCTCTCCTTGGAGACCCAGGACCAGGTGGAGGGAAGTCCAGCTGGGAGGAGGCCCCGGGGAAGACCCAGGACTAGGTGGAGGGATTATATCTCCAACCTGGCCTGGGAACGCCTCGGGATCCCCCGGTCGGAGCTGGTTGATGAGGCTTGGGAAAGGGAAGTTTGGGGTCCCCTACTGGAGCTGCTGCCCCCAAGACCCGATACCGGATAAGGGGACGGAGATGGATGCATGGATGGATGGATGGATGGAGGAATGGAGGGATGGTGGATGGATGGATGTCTACATGAATGGATGGATGGATGGATGGATGGATGTCTAGATGGATGGATGGATGGAGGAATGGATGGATGGATGGATGTCTAAATGGATGGATGGATGGATGTCTAGATGTCTAGATGGATGGATGGATGGATGTCTAGATGGATGGATGGATGTCTAGATGGATGGATGGATGTCTAGATGGATGTCTAGATGGATGGATGGCTGGATGGATGTCTAGATGGATGGATGGAAGGATGGATGTCTAGATGGATGGATGGATGTCTAGATGGATGGATGGATGTCTAGATGGATGGATGGATGTCTAGATGAATGGATGGATGGATGTCTAGATGGATGGATGGATGTCTAGATGAATGGATGGATGTCTAGATGGATGGATGGATGTCTAGATGGATGGATGGATGTCTAGATGGATGGATGGATGTCTAGATGAATGGATGGATGGATGTCTAGATGGATGGATGGATGTCTAGATGGATGGATGGATGTCTAGATGAATGGATGGATGTCTAGATGGATGGCTGGATGTCTAGATGGATGGATGGTAGTAAAGCTTCTCCTTCTCCTTTAACAGCCTGTGTCTATTAAATACTGCACCAGATGTTTGGCTGACCTCAGCAGCAGAAATTAGAAACTAGGTCACTTTATACATATTAATAAAGTGTCATTTTTAATCCTTCTGCCGATCGGTTTCGATCCCTGTGACCAGGAACCAGAACATGATGAAAAATGCTTCCCAACAGACGGACAGCAGGGATTCAGACTCTGTTATGTCTCCAAAAACTGACAAAAATCTGACATTTTTGTCCCTTTTTCAGACTTTTTTTTAGTTTCAACTACCCCCACCTTACTAGTTTTACTACTTTTTGGAATTCATGGTCAATAACCCTCATTTATATAGAATTATACCTAATATTAGAGTTAAAAGCAGAAATTATGAATTATTTTGACTAATAGTTAAGATCAGAAGAATGAAAGTGATCAGGTGTAAGGAATCCAATACATTTTTATGGTAATTTGGTTAAAAATAAACTCATATTTCAGATATAGACATTTATTAAAGGGGTCAGATTAGACCCGAGGACACCAGGAGGACACCAGGAGGACACCAGGAGGACACCAGGGGGGTTAAGATGCTTTCCGACAGACGGGCAGCAGGAACTCAGACTATGTTACGTCTCCATCTGGTGGAGAGAAGAAGAAACCACAACCTGTCTGATTTATGAAATGCTTTGTGAAGAAAATATCTTAACGTTAGTTTCTAGACACTAGTTTTCCTCCAGCTGTGTCGACAGTTTATGTTCAGCAGAGGTGGAAAGTACGAACTTTAAATGACTCACGTAGCTGTAATTGAGGTTTTTTGTGTGCTTTTACATCTTAAAGTAGTTTTCAAAGTCTGTCATTTTACTTTTACTGCAGTAAGATTTGGTTGAAATATTGTACTTTGCTTCATTTTCAGTAACATCCGTTACTGAGTAAAAAATATTAAATAAAAAAAGGTCTCCAACGCTGCTTTGGTAAAGAATCAAACTCAGTGACCTCAGATTCTGCTCATTTTCAGGCTCATAATTGTATTTTGAGGTTATATCAGAATAGGTTTCCATGGTTTCATTTTCAAAAAACACCATATTTCTGCTGTACTGCACAATGTTGCAGCTCCTCTTTTCACCCTGTGTGTTGAGCTCTGGATTTTAGCTACAGAGTGAGACATCTCACTTCTGTTCCATCTTTGTTGGGAGTCGCACATGCTCAGTACCTAGGTAAGGACTACTAGCCAGTCAGGAGCAGAGTGTGAGGGCCCTGCCAGTACCTAGGTAAGGACTACTAGCCAGTCAGAAGCAGAGTATGAGGGCCCTGACAATACCTAGGTAAGGACTACTAGCCAGTCAGAAGCAGAGTATGAGGCCCTGACAATACCTAGGTAAGGACTACTAGCCAGTCAGAAGCAGAGTATGAGGGCCCTGACAGTACCTAGGTAAGGACTACTAGCCAGTCAGGAGCAGAGTATGAGGGCCCTGACAGTACCTAGGTAAGGACTACTAGCCAGTCAGAAGCAGAGTATGAGGGCCCTGACAGTACCTAGGTAAGGACTACTAGCCAGTCAGAAGCAGAGTATGAGGGCCCTGACAGTACCTAGGTAAGGACTACTAGCCAGTCAGGAGCAGAGTATGAGGGCCCTGACAGTACCTAGGTAAGGACTACTAGCCAGTCAGAAGCAGAGTATGAGGGCCCTGACAGTACCTAGGTAAGGACTACTAGCCAGTCAGGAGCAGAGCATGAGGGCCCTGACAGTACCTAGGTAAGGACTACTAGCCAGTCAGGAGCAGAGTATGAGGGCCCTGACAGTACCTAGGTAAGGACTACTAGCCAGTCAGAAGCAGAGTATGAGGGCCCTGACAGTACCTAGGTAAGGACTACTAGCCAGTCAGAAGCAGAGTATGAGGGCCCTGACAATACCTAGGTAAGGACTACTAGCCAGTCAGAAGCAGAGTATGAGGGCCCTGACAGTACCTAGGTAAGGACTACTAGCCAGTCAGAAGCAGAGTATGAGGGCCCTGACAGTACCTAGGTAAGGACTACTAGCCAGTCAGAAGCAGAGTATGAGGGCCCTGACAGTACCTAGGTAAGGACTACTAGCCAGTCAGAAGCAGAGTATGAGGGCCCGGACAGTACCTAGGTAAGGACTACTAGCCAGTCAGAAGCAGAGTATGAGGGCCCTGACAGTACCTAGGTAAGGACTACTAGCCAGTCAGAAGCAGAGTATGAGGCCCTGACAGTACCTAGGTAAGGACTACTAGCCAGTCAGAAGCAGAGTATGAGGGCCCTGACAATACCTAGGTAAGGACTACTAGCCAGTCAGGAGCAGCGTAGATGTAGCCTGAATCACAACCTACACATTAAAGGAATAATTTGTTATTTTGGGAAATGCTTTCAAAGACTGAAATGAGTATATGGATATCAACGTCTGTCTGGAGACGGGAGTCAGGATGTAGTTAGCCTAGCTTAGCATGAAGACAGGAAGCAGGAGGAACTATTCGCTAGCTATTCGCCCACAGTACAATAATACACCAAAAAACCTGACTTCCCCCCCACGTACTTGTCCTGACGTTCCTCTGGATTGGCTGGCTCCTGACCGTGGGCCTGTCCGGGGCTCCGCCCCCGCTTATGGTTGCCACGGTGAAGTTGTACAGTCGCCCTGGAAACATCCCGCCCAGGACGCGGCTGGTCTGGTGAGTCTGTGTGACTGACAGCCTGTCAGGGGGCGTCCACTGCAGGCCGAAGCTGTCGTAGTCCCCGGAGGCGGGACCGGACCACGACAGCTCTATCGTGTCATTGGTCGGGCCTTGTTTGACGGACAGGTGGGTGGGCGGCTCTGGGGCTGAAAGAGAGGACTGCTGGTAATAATACGCGACGCACCGCACGCTAATAGAAATATTTCTGGCGCTGCATGCATTTTACGGCATAACGTGTCATACTGAAATTAGTGAAATCCATAAAAATAAAAAACCTTTCTCATTACAAACAATAACAGAAAATGGAAATAATTTCTGAATATTATTATTATTATTCAGATGTTATCGGGCGATAATAGGCATTTCCCGATCTATCGGTATTGGCATTTATAATAGCCGATAAAAAAATAAGATAATTTATCAGAACTTTAATATAGTTTGATGTTCTGTTGTGACAATAAAACAATTCACAACTCATAAATAACCACAAATAACTCATGTTAGGGAAATCTGATTATGTTTTGTAACGCGTTTCTGGATTTTAAAAATATATATATATCGGCCAACATATCGGATTGTTAAAAAACAAATATTCGGAGCAGTATCGGCCTTAAAAATCCATTATCTGTCGAGCTCTAGTCATGACTAACTGTCACTAAGCTCCCCCTCCCATCTTGTGGGTGATTGGCTGGAATGGGATTTGTAGTATTTTGGTGCACAGCCTGTGCCTGTAGTGTCTGTTCAACGTTAACGCTGTGTTGTCTCCTGAGACCGGGCTTTTTCACAGTGTATTCGGGGCCGGGGGCAGGTAGAGGATCAAGGATTTGAAAACAAAAAGTGAACTCATAGTGCACCTTTACCGTCATATAAATAAGGTTTATTGTTAATGAAGATGAAAAAGTGCTAAAAAAAGTGACAAAAATGTACTAAAAAGCATCAAAAGCATAGAAACCCCGGCAAAAATGCAAAAAACACAGATCTTTTTCAATTTTGACCCGGAAGGACAAGTTCACGGAGGACAGGAAGACAACACAAGTACATATTGAACCGACGGAGCTCTAGTTTCTATTTGACCTACTGGTGCGTCCGAAGGCTGAGATTTTATTGGTCAGTTCCCCGCTGTGTGTGATGACCTCAGCGCGATACAGCCTACCAGGAACCAGCCCAGAGAACATGTGACTCTTGTGCTCCGCCCCGAGCGTCTGGGCTCCCAGAGTGGCTCCAGAAACGTCGTACAACACCACCTGAAAACACACAAAGTACACAAGATTTGTACAATATTCTATCTGTTGTTTCGGAATTAACCCTCATGTTGTCCTCATGTTGTCCTCATGTTGTCCTCATGTTGTCCTCATGTTGTCCTCATGTTGTACTCATGTTGTCTCCATGTTGTCCTCATGTTGTCTTCATGTTGTCTTCATGTTGCCTTCATGTTGCCTTCATGTTGTCTTCATGTTGTCTTCATGTTGTCTTCATGTTGTCTTCATGTTGCCTTCATGTTGCCTTCATGTTGTCTTCATGTTGCCTTCATGTTGTCCTCATGTTGTCCTCATGTTGCCTTCATGTTGCCTTCATGTTGTCTTCATGTTGTCCCCATGTTGTCTTCATGTTGTCCTCATGTTGTCCTCATGTTGTCCTCATGTTGTCCTCATGTTGTCCTCATGTTGTCCCCATGTTGTCTCCATGTTGTCCTCATGTTGTCTTCATGTTGCCTTCATCTTGTCTTCATGTTGCCTTCATGTTGTCTTCATGTTGCCTTCATGTTGTCCTCATGTTGTCCTCATGTTGCCTTCATGTTGTCCCCATGTTGTCCTCATGTTGTCCTCATGTTGTCCTCATGTTGTCCTCATGTTGTCCCCATGTTGTCCCCATGTTGTCCTCATGTTGTCCTCTATTTATTATTTCTATATTCTGTCCCTGTGTGTCTGATATTTTGCTGCTGTAGCGCCAAAATCTTCCTCAATAAAATCTAATCTAATTAAAGGTTGAGGAAAAACTACTTCAGTTTTCCGTTTTCAGCGTTTTCTTGCTTTTTCCAGATGTTTTGGTCACTTTTTCATCCCTTATTTCAACATTGTTTTACGCTTTTTCCAACATTTTGTCGCTTTTATTCCGACATTTTCTCTGCTTATTTCAACATCCTGTATTTCTGATTTTAAAAAAACGTTGAAAACGGGTCAAATCTGACCCGAGAACAACGTTTTCTTGTCTCTGTAACGATGTTTTCTTGCTGCCAGGCGTCTCTCACCGAGATTTCATCTGAGTAATAAAGATAAAATGAATGAAATGAATGAACCTGATAGCTGCTCCAGCTGCCGGCTCCGTGCTGCCAGCTGACCGCCAGCCGGTCCGTCCGTCCTGGACTCTGAACCCGGAGAGACGAAACTGAAGACGGGACTGGAGAGCCGAAAAGAAAGAAAACAATACAATAATAATAATAAAAACTTTTTTATAGAGCACTTTTCATACGAGAGATGCAGCTATGCCTAAAATTTCTTTCGGGATGAATAAAGTATCTATCTATCTTATATGCAAAAGCCCATTTAGATCAAGTTTCAGCTTTAAAAAACCTAAATCGTAGTACCCATAGTACTTTATATATCAAACATCCTAGTAATACTCATGACATGGTACTACAGTGTGTACTGACCGGTTCTGGCGAGCACCGAGGTGTCGCTGCTCATGCCTCGGCTCCAGCTCTCCACCGTCAGCCGGTACAGACTTCCTGCTTCCAGGCCGGAGAACACACAGCTGTCTGCAGCTGGACCCACTTTCTGCAGGTCCACCAGCGCCCCCCCCACCTGCAGCACACACACAGAACATCATACATATATACATACTGTATACATATATATATATATATATATATATATATATATATATATATATATATGCACATATACATATATATTCACATATACATACATATATACATATACACATATACATACATATACATGTATATATACATATATATACATGTATATATACATATATACATATATACATACATATATACATACATATATACATATATATACATATACATATAATATTGACATGTAATATTTTCTCCTCTATATTTGAGGTGTCCCACCTGGTGATGCTCTTTCCTGCCCGCTGCAGCGTCCTGCCTGTGATTGGCTGTTGCCTCGGTGACGCTGTAGAGTGACAGGTCGTACATGTTGACGTAGCCGTCCGAGGGACGCCAGGAGAAGGAGAGAGAGGAGGAGTTGGCCCAAGTGACGGTTAGATTACTGACTGCAGCCGGACCTGAAACACAGACAGCGTAACAATAATACCTCAAAGATCACACTTACGTTTTATAGATATCGTGACAGATTTCGGGCTCTATTTCAACGGTCTGAGCGCACGGCGTGGAGCGGTGCGTTCAGGGCCAAGTGTCCAAATCCAGTTTTGCTAGTTTGACGGAGGAACAAAGGGTCGGGGGCACCAAGCGCGTGGTCCTAAAGGGCTGGACTTAGTATCTCATTAATCAGAGGTGTGTTCTGGGTAACATGCAATCAGCCAATCAGAGATCCTGTAAGACCAGCACGCCCAGAATGCACCTGAACACACCTCCCTGTAAGACCAGCACGCCCAGAATGCACCTGAACACACCTCCCTGTAAGCCCAGCACGCCCAGAATGCACCTGAACACACCTCCCTGTAAGACCAGCACGCCCAGAATGCACCTGAACACACCTCCCTGTAAGACCAGCACGCCCAGAATGCACCTGAACACACCTCCCTGTAAGACCAGCACGCCCAGAATGCACCTGAACACACCTCCCTGTAAGACCAGCACGCCCAGAATGCACCTGAACACACCTCCTTGTAAGACCAGCACGCCCAGAATGCACCTGAACACACCTCCCTGTAAGACCAGCACGCCCAGAATGCACCTGAACACACCTCCCTGTAAGACCAGCACGCCCAGAATGCACCTGAACACACCTCCCTGTAAGACCAGCACGCCCAGAATGCACCTGAACACACCTCCCTGTAAGACCAGCACGCCCAGAATGCACCTGAACACACCTCCCTGTAAGACCAGCACGCCCAGAATGCACCTGAACACACCTCCCTGTAAGACCAGCACGCCCAGAATGCACCTGAACACACCTCCCTGTAAGACCAGCACGCCCAGAATGCACCTGAACACACCTCCCTGTAACACCAGCACGCCCAGAATGCACCTGAACACACCTCCCTGTAACACCAGCACGCCCAGAATGCACCTGAACACACCTCCCTGTAACACCAGCACGCCCAGAATGCACCTGAACACACCTCCCTGTAAGACCAGCACGCCCAGAATGCACCTGAACACACCTCCCTGTAAGACCAGCACGCCCAGAATGCACCTGAACACACCTCCCTGTAACACCAGCACGCCCAGAATGCACCTGAACACACCTCCCTGTAACACCAGCACGCCCAGAATGCACCTGAACACACCTCCCTGTAACACCAGCACGCCCAGAATGCACCTGAACACACCTCCCTGTAACACCAGCACGCCCAGAATGCACCTGAACACACCTCCCTGTAACACCAGCACGCCCAGAATGCACCTGAACACACCTCCCTGAAGTGATACTTCTACGGTTTGGAAGTTATGCAAAATCTAAAATAATCTAATATATTTTTAACACTTTCACCCAGGAAGTGTTTTACTTTGGAGCATTTTAATTCAATCTAGATCTTTTTCCTAAATTCAACTCAACTTCACCACTTTTCCCCTTCAAGATGGCGACAAACGTGCGCCCGTATGGTAACGCAGTGACTTACGAGTCTGTCCCTCTGCTGTGGCGTCCAGCGACAGGACGCCGCCGCTGAGCGTCGCCACCTTCACTCTGTACCACCTCCCCGACGTCAGACCCTCCAGACGCTCGCTCCGACTCTCCACGGGCACCGACCGATTGGCCAGAACGACGCCGGCCTCGTCCAATAGCTGCAGACTGTAGCCGTCGTACACGCCCGCCGGCCTCTCCCAGCTGACGGTCAGACTGTGCGTGGTGTGGTCGTTATCCGCCTGCAGCGCCGTGACTCTGGCCGGAGCTGCGACACAATAATCATACATATTACTCTGTTATTACAGTTATTATTGGTATCTTTATACGTATGATGTCTTTATACGGTCTTCTATACTGTCTTCTTGCTAAAAACTGATGCTGGAAATTTCAATATCCTTGCGGGAGTCCTCCCAAAAGGATTAATAAAGAGAAGTGTGAGTCTAATTTAACCCTTGTGTTGTCCTCGGGTCAGAAATATAATGTAGTGTACATTTTAGTTGCACTTGCATTAATATTCAAGATTTCTTTATGGTCATACCTCAGTACACTGTAGTACGAAATACAACAAACAATTAAAAACACTGTGGAAAAGTCGATATTAGTTATATGAATGAAAAGAAATAAATGCTTGTATGGGTGTGCAGAGCATGTAGAATGATAAATATAAATATATAACGTCTAAAAAACCTAAAAAATATAAATATCTAGATACTAGATACATGCAGTTGGGAAAAAGTATAAAGTATGTATGTGATGTGTATGAGTTTTATCAAACTCAATTAAATTTCTATATTATATTACATATATATATATATATATATATATATATATATATATATATATATATATATATATAAAAATATATTATACATATATAGTGAATATATATTTTATTATTTTCTAGACCTCACCCCTTCACAGAGAATGCTACACAATTGTACATATATATATATATATATATATATATATATATATATATATATATATATATCTATATATATATCTATATATATATATATATATATATATATATATATATATATAAATATATCTGTATTTTATATATTTATATATATATATAAAAACCTCTCGACAAGCATTAGGTGCACAACGGTACTTCTATTTTTGAGTGTGTAGTAATAATACGTTGCTATTACTCAAAATGAGTCAAAGCGACGGTCGCGGTTGTGCCGGTGGCTGCGATGCGATTGGTCAGCTTCCCGCTCAGTGATTGGACGCTGACGGTGTAGGCGAGGCCTGGGGTCAGATCCTGGAAGTCCAGGGAGGAGACGTGTTTAGGGACGGGGCGCGTCTCGACGAGGACGCCGTCCTGGAGACAGGAAGAAGAACAGAATACTCCAGAATAAAAGCTCCATCATTTAGGATAGATAGAATAGAAAGCCTTTAATGATATTATATAAAAATATAAAAATATAAAAATATAAAAATATAAAAATATAAAAATATAAAAATATAAAAATATAAAAATATAAAAATATAAAATATGCAAAATATATAAAATATAAAATACAAAATATAAAAAAGTTAAAAATATAAAAATATAAAAATATAAAAATATAAAAATATAAAAATATAAAAATCTAAAATCTAAAAATATAAAAATATAAATATAAAATATAAAATACAAAATATAAAAATCTAAAAATCTAAAAAATATAATATATAAACATAAAATATAAAAAATTTAAAAATTTAAAATACTAAATATAAATATATAAAATATAAATATATAAAATATATAAAATATATAAAATATCAAAATATCAAATATAAAAAATATAAAATACATAAAATATAAAATATAATCTTCATCTGCTTATACGCTGTTGCACAATAAAAAGAAGAGATACATAAATAGAAAGCCTGGTATAATATTTTCCTAAATATTTTCCTTCTTTCTTTGTTTATGATTTTAATTCTCTCGGTGTGAGCCTGCATGTGCAGTTGGACTCACCGTGGTGGACAGGGAGACGACGTACATGTCCAAGTCTCCGTCTCCCGGTGTCCAGGAGACCAGCAGCCCGCCGACCGAGGAGCGCGGAGACAGACGGAGGTTCCTGACGGTGCTGGGAACTAGAGGCGGGAAAATAACCAATAGTATAGTCTAGTACACTGGTTCCCAATCTTTTTCAGCTCAAGACCCAAAAGAGAAACCTGGTGTCTCCCCGGGACCCAAATTTACAAAAATACACCATGAATCATTGTAACATCTACATTTTTAAACTGTGGACAAAAGACGGAACAAACCATGAATTTAAATGTATATGAAGTGTATTTATTCCATTATAAAAGTTATCAAAAACAGAAAAGGTCTCTATTGTCCTCTCTGTGTCTCCGTCCCCTCCCATCGTCCCTCAGGAACCACACCAACATGTTTTAACTATGCTGACTTGAATTTAATGAGATGGATGTGTCTGGTTGAAGATCTCAACCAGCTGATCTACTCTAGGTTCGGTTTTTGAAAGTGCCATTCTGAGGTCATGCTGAGGTCTTGCTGAGGTCATTCTGAGGTCATGCTGAGGTCATGCTGAGGTCATGCTGAGGTCATGCTGAGGTCATTCTGAGGTCATTCTGAGGCCATGCTGAGGTCATGCTGAGGTCATTCTGAGGTCATTCTGAGGTCATGCTGAGGTCATGCTGAGGTCATTCTGAGGTCATGCTGAGGTCATGCTGAGGTCATGCTGAGGTCATGCTGAGGTCATTCTGAGGTCATTCTGAGGTCATTCTGAGGTCATGCTGAGCATTTAGTTTGTTTCTGTATTAGTTTTTCAGGTACGCTAGAGTCGAAAAGCCAGATTCTCATTTTACTCTGCCAATTGGCGACCCAATAAAACGGGTCTGCGACCAATTTTGGGTCCCGACCCTAAGTTTGGGAAACATTGGTCTAGTATATGTCTAGTAGTATGAAAAAATTCGTATGTACAGTATGTCAAAAAAACACAGGTCCAGAAAAGACAGTCTGAATTGAAGCCGTCTTGATGGTCTCACCTGTCCGTCCCTCGATGTGCTGCGCTCTCTGGTACGGTCCGCTGAACGTCGACACCACGATCTTGTAGAGCCGCCCGGGGGTCAGAAAGGTCAGCCGGTGCCGACGCTCCTCGCTGCCCAGCGTCACCGGAGGGAAAACACGAGTGTCGTTGAAGAGCAGCGTCACCTGGAGGCGAGGAAAGAGACTGAAACTCAGCCCGTTGTATAGACCCTCCTCCACAGCGCTGTGGAGGAGGGTCTGGCTAGTCTGGCTAGTCCTAAGAGGACAGAAATGTTTCTCATAACATTAAAGGAAAGGTCTTCAACATCAAAAAGAGTTCATCATTAAACACGTGTGACATTATGCGTAATATCTAAAGCAGGAATGAGTCAGATGGACACAGCCATGCGATAAATGTCCCATAAGTCTCGGCAGTAAGACCTCATAGTGGTCCACGTCTCCAGGGGCGGGGCTCCATTGGACAGTCAGATCACCCGTTCCTGCGCTGTCCAGAGACAGATTTCCAACAGCGGCCGGAACTGCAGGACAAACAAAACTTTAATCATCAATAAAATATATATTTAAATAGATCGTAGACTATGAAAAATAATAGACGTAGCAGCAGTTTTTGACTCACAGGTGCGTCCGTCGGTGGAGACGCTGCTGACGTAGTCCCCGCTCCAGGTTTCCACGGTGACGGTGTAGAGTCTCCCCGGCGACAGAGACGAGAAGACGCACTCGTTGCGAGCGGCGGAGACGCTCTTGTTCTGCAGCACGCTGTTGTTGTAACGGATCAGGACAACGTAGCGGTCCAGATCTCCAGTTGCATGACGCCAGTACACCTGAACACACAACAGGACCAATCCACTCGTGATTCTACGTAAAATGCAGATTTAAAAATATAAATACTACTACAACCCTTTAAGGACATTATGGAGACCAGGGTTTCCGCGGGGTTTAACCCTTGTGTTGTCCTCGGGTCATATTTGACCCATTTTGAGGTGTCTTCAACCAAAATTTCAGAAAAATAACGCAGATTGTTCCACACAACAAGTAAAATAAATGCTCAGCCCGCTGCTTTCTTTAAATTTGGATGTTTTGTTCAATTTCATAGCATTCAAAAAACTTTTTCTATGAAAGACCATTGAAAAAAAGTGACTAAAATGTCCGAAAAAGCTTCAAAAACGTTGGCGAGAACCCTGCAAAAACGTCAAAAGGCGCAGAAAACATTGACAAAAACATCAGGGCGAAAAACAACAAAGATGTTGAAAAAGACGATCAAAAGGTTTCAATTCTGACTCAGAAAAACAAAGAGTTGCTAATTAATAATTAATAAGTAAATAAGTTCACAAAAGCACTTGTGTTCTAGGTCATTCTGATGCAGGATCTTAAAATTAGAGGTTTAAATGACTAATTTAAGCTATATTTTAACCCTTTTTCAGGCTAACAACGTTAAATGTTCCTGTTAAATGTTAAATGTGACGCTATGTTCACTGAAATGTTGTTGTAGTTTTATTCTGTGGTGTTGTAGTTCTTTCTTTCGCTCGACTAAATATAATTAGCTGTAATTATGGATAGATCATTATTACTCTGTGTCGCTTTCATTCAATTTTGACAATTTTATGTACTTTGCAAGTGCTTTGGTGACTCTGCATTTCATTTCTTTATGTTGTAATTTAGGTCTTAAATTTTATTCATAAAGGTTTTTAAAAAGTCTTAACCTCTCACATTGTCCTTGTGTCAAATTTGACCCATTTCCAGTTATTTATTTATTTTTTGGCACAAAAAACGGGCCGTCGAAATAAGCGCTGAAAACATCAACAATAAATATATCAAAAAACATTGACAAAAACATCAAAAGAAGCACCGACAACATTGAAAAAGTGACAAAAATGTCGGAAAAAGCGATATTAATGTGACCAAAGATTTATTTTTTAAGTTGACAGGAAGACAACGCGAGTCTTAACCCTTGTGTTGTCTTCCCGTCAACCATGGAAACACTATTATTGCTTTTTTTGACATTTTTGTCACTTTTTCAATGTTGTGGGGGCTTTTTTGAAGTTATTTGATATTTATAATGCTGAAATTTTCCGTGCTCATATTGAAGGCCCATTTCTTTGTGATAAAAAAACTGAAAACGGGTCAAATTTGACCCGAGGACAACATGAGGGTTAAAGGTGCTCAAAGCGTTTTTTAGGCTACAACATTTTTTGTGACATACGGCACCTCCTCACTATCTGCTAGCTGCCTAATAAATGTCTATATCTGAAATATGAGTTTCTTTTAACCAAATTACCATAAAATGGATCCTTCCAACGCTCTTTCATTCCTCTGATCTTAACTATTAGTCAAAATAATTCATAATTTCTGCTTTTTTAACTCTAATATTAGGTATAATTCTATATAAATGAGGATAATTGACCATGAATTCCAAAAAGTAGTAAAACTAGTAAGGTGGTGTTGGTGAAAAAGGGACAAAAATGTCAAATTCTGTCCGTTTTTGACCCGGGAGGACACACGAGGGTTAACATGTTTCCCTGTTAACGTGCAGGCCTTAAAACGTCCGTCCTGACGAACTCACCTTGAGGAAGTCGTCTCTCGCGGAGTGGACAGCTGTTGGGTCTTGCACAGTCGCCGGCTCTGTAAGACAATCAGAATCATAACAACAAAAACAGTAAGACGAGTGCTTAGGGACGTCTAACAGACTACAAACAAAGACACACAAACAGACTACAAAGAGACACACACAAAGAGACACACACAGACTACATAGAGACACAAACAAAGAGACACACAGACTTTCAAAGAGACACACACAGACCACAAAGAGACACAAAGAGACACACACAGACCACAAAGAGACACAAACAGATTACAAAGAGACACAAAGACACACACAGACTACAAAGAGACACAAACAAAGAGACACAAACCGACTACATAGAGACACAAACAGACCACAAAGAGACACAAAGAAACACAAACAGATTACAAAGAGACACAAAGACACAACAGCCTTACAGAGCACACCCTGACGTCCTTACGTGTGCGCGTTTGAACGGCGGTGGCGTTCTCCAGGCTGCCGCTCCTTGTTACTATGACGACCGAGTACAGGCGGCCGGGGACCAGCGAGCTGAAGGAGCACTCGGGCGGCGAGGACCGGGACACGGCGAGCGTGTGGACGCTCCGGCCCCCGTCCTGAAGGCGGACCAGGTAGCTGTCCACCACGCCCACCGCCGGGCGCCACGACACCTGCAGAGCGTCGGACCGGCCGCCGTTAGTAACGGTAACCACGGACACCGACGCCGGGGCTGAAGGGAAAACAGGACGGAGGAATTATTACATTACAAATTTAAACTCAAACATCATTATATTATTATATTTATATTTATAATTATAATTATATTTATATTTATATTTATATTTATAATTATATTTATAATTATAATTATATTTATAATTATATTTATATTTATAATTATAATTATATTTATAATTATATTTATATTTATAATTATATTTATATTTATAATTATAATTATATTTATAATTATATTTATATTTATATTTATATTTATAATTATATTTATAATTATATTTATATTTATATTTATAATTATAATTATATTTATAATTGTAATTGTAATTATATTTATATTTATAATTATATTTATTTGGGAAATATAGGAATTTTACCCAAGAATTTACAATTTATGAATATATATATATATATATATATATATATATAAAACATATATATATATATATATATATATATATATATATATACACACACAGTATATGATATAATATTTATATATATATATATAAGTATAGATGTATAAAATATATATAAATATATAAAAAAGGGACAAAAACGTAAGAAGAAGTTAAAAGCAGAGATAAAAAGCATCAACAAAAGTGTTAATTTTAAATTTTGACGGGAAGACAACACAAGGTCAAAGGTTAAAGGTCATATTCAAAGGTCAGGATGTGTCCGAAGAGGTTCAACTTGAATCTCGCCAGCAGAGGGTGATGGTGGCCCGGTTTGTGGGTTTTATACGTTTCTTAACAATCAAAATCAATTAACATGTACATAAGTTCGAGGTGTTCCCAGTGAGCTGCTTCCCTGTTGCTTCCTGTCTTTATGCTAAGCTAAGCTAAGCTAACTCCGCCCTGACTGAGGATAAGTGAGAAATACAGAGTATATCAGACCAGTGTGTCTTCAGTTCTATATATCGACCAATAGAAGGTCATCTGAGGGGGCTGGGGGCGGGGCTTGTTTTTGTTTTTGTCAAACTGAATGCTGATTTGTTGACAGGTGGACACACACACACACACACACACACACACACACACACACACACACACACACAGTCCTAAAAATAACTGGTACATTTTGTGGGACCACAATAGGTGTTTTGAGCAGGAATGTGTGTGTGTGTGTGTGTGTGTGTGTGTGTGTGTGCAGGAAGCCATTAAGCAGAGCACTGGGAGTGTCTGTGTGTGTGTGTGTGTGTGTGTGTGTGTGTGTGTGTGTGTGTGTGTGTGTGTGTGTGTGTGTGTGTGTGTGTGTGTGTGTGGAACATTTTCAAACCTCCTTTTTGGTATTTCAGCTATTGTTCTCAAAACTCTGATGTTATCGCATAATGAACTTTTGATCACTCTACACACACACACACACACACACACACACACACACACACACACATATCTACCGATGTTATGTAACTCTGGTCGTGCAACAGAGACTCCAATTGGACAGATAGTCTAGCTAGCTGTCTGGATTTACCCTGCAGAGACCTGAGGACCAGGTAACCATAGTCCTCAGAAACCAGCTGCAGGTTAGAGCCCCAACACGGAGACAGAGGACGGGGACGGACATCCGGCTAAATTTCCATAACAATCCCGGAAGTTGAACATTGTGGATATAAACTACATAAAATATAACAGTACCCTAAAAAATCCTAACAAACAAATTAGAGATAATAATTACAATATCAGTAATAATGGCGGCAGTTTGAATCTGAAATTTAACTTAGAGTAACTCACCGGTGCGTGCCTCCAGACTGGTGCTCGTAGAGCGCAGCCCCGCTGATGGCGGTGGCCTGCAGCCGGTAGAGGCGCCGGAGTCAACCCAGCGATCAGCAGAGAAGAAGAACCGACCGAACGCTGTAGTTCTGAACCACGACACTGAACACGCACAACACAAAACAGTGATTTTAAAACACTCGTTTACATGTGGAGATATGGTGCTCTATACACGCTAAAAGTAGTGATTATTTACATGGAGTCTGGTGGAGATATGCTGCTCTATACACACTAAAAGTAGTGATTATTTACATGGAGTCTGGTGGAGATATGCTGCTCTATACACGCTAAAAGTAGTGATTATTTACATGGAGTCTGGTGGAGATATGCTGCTCTATACACACTAAAAGTAGTGATTATTTACATGGAGTCTGGTGGAGATATGCTGCTCTATACACGCTAAAAGTAGTGATTATTTACATGGAGTCTGGTGGAGATATGCTGCTCTATACACGCTAAAAGTAGTGATTATTTACATGGAGTCTGGTGGAGATATGCTGCTCTATACACGCTAAAAGTAGTGATTATTTACATGGAGTCTGGTGGAGATATGCTGCTCTATACACACTAAAAGTAGTGATTATTTACATGGAGTCTGGTGAAGATATGCTGCTCTATACACACTAAAAGGATCTTACTCTTTAACTAAAAGGTCTATCTCTGTAGGGATCCTTTTATAATGTTGTCAAACACTTCTGAGCCTGTCAGCGGCAAAATCAGAACGCTCTAAATGTCTAGTTGACCAATCAGATAGCCTGGTTGGATCTTCTTCTGATTAACATCAGACAGAGCTACTCCCTGGTGTAGAAACACACCTGTCTTGCAGGAGAGTCAGAGTGAACGAGTCCACGTCTCCAGGTGGTTTTTCCCATGATGCCTGAAGGCTGTTGACCCCGGAGCATCTCAGAGTAATCGCTTGCAACGCCATGGGAACTGCAACACACACACACGCACACACACATGCACACACACACACACACACACACACAACCACTGTGCAGTTACTACATGTTTGAGGATATATGTATAATATATTGTAATTGTTATGCTGTTATGTAAATTATAGAGCGGTCTAGACCTGCTCTATCTGTAAATTATAGAGCGGTCTAGACCTGCTCTACCTGTAAATTATAGAGCGGTCTAGACCTGCTCTACCTGTAAATTATAGAGCGGTCTAGACCTGCTCTATCTGTAGATTATAGAGCGGTCTAGACCTGCTCTATCTGTAGATTATAGAGCGGTCTAGACCTGCTCTATCTGTAGATTATAGAGCGGTCTAGACCTGCTCTATCTGTAGATTATAGAGCGGTCTAGACCTGCTCTATCTGTAGATTATAGAGCGGTCTAGACCTGCTCTATCTGTAGATTATAGAGCGGTCTAGACCTGCTCTATCTGTAGATTATAGAGCGGTCTAGACCTGCTCTATCTGTAGATTATAGAGCGGTCTAGACCTGCTCTATCTGTAGATTATAGAGCGGTCTAGACCTGCTCTATCTGTAGATTATAGAGCGGTCTAGACCTGCACTATCTGTAGATTATAGAGCGGTCTAGAACCGTAATGTAAAGTGTCTCAAATTAACTTTTGTTATTAATTGATACTATGAATAAAATTTAATTGAATTAATTAGCATGAAAACAGATCCTAGAGAACAATCGACTCGGTACACATATGTTATTAACCACTAGGTTCATTTTGCGCCGGAATCGTCCTTTAAAATAACAAATTAGACCATTTTCAATTAATTATAGTACCTTAAGTTGTAAAAGTGTGGAAAATCACTGCACTAATTAACATTTTTACCTTTAAGATGTATTTCTGAGATGGATTAACATAAAAAAACAAACCTGTCCTCCCTTCTAATGACACAGAGGTGTTCAGTTTCCCGCTCCTGGTTGTCACGGTGATGGTGTACAGCCGCCCAGGTGTGAGCACGTTGAACGTGCACTCCCTCATGTTTGGCTCCACCTCCCTGGTATCCACGGTGACGTTACCTACGAGACACAGGAAGCGATAATTACAATATCGGTTAATCGTCTACATCTAAGCTCTGAGCCACAGGAAAAGGTTAAATCGGAAATATTGGATTGGTTACCGTGGCGAATGGTCAGGAAGTAACTGTCACGTGACCCAGAGGGGGCGTGGCTCCACATGGCGCTGAGCGATGTCTCGTCAGAGTGTCGTATGTGGAGGTCCAACACCGAGGCCGGAGCTGCAGAAACAGACGGTGAGTTCAGGTTCAGCTCTGTGAGTTTTAAAGGGTAATTTCGGTATTTTCTTCAACCTGGGTCGTATTTTCCCAGGTGTCTCAGTGACTAATGTGAACAAAAAAATTTTAACAACTGGGAAAATTGAAAATTGAAAATTGAAATTGGTTCTATATATATATATCACTACTTTTAGCGTGTATAGAGCAGCATATCTCCACCAGACTCCATGTAAATAATCACTACTTTTAGTGTGTATAGAGCAGCATATCTCCACCAGACTCCATGTAAATAATCACTACTTTTAGCGTGTATAGAGCAGCATATCTCCACCAGACTCCATGTAAATAATCACTACTTTTAGCGTGTATAGAGCAGCATATCTCCACCAGACTCCATGTAAATAATCTGTACTTTTAGCGTGTATAGAGCAGCATATCTCCACCAGACTCCATGTAAATAATCACTACTTTTAGCGTGTATAGAGCAGCATATCTCCACCAGACTCCATGTAAATAATCACTACTTTTAGCGTGTATAGAGCAGCATATCTCCACCAGACTCCATGTAAATAATCACTACTTTTAGCATGTATAGAGCAGCATATCTCCACCAGACTCCATGTAAATAATCACTACTTTTAGTGTGTATAGAGCAGCATATCTCCACCAGACTCCATGTAAATAATCACTACTTTTAGTGTGTATAGAGCAGCATATCTCCACCAGACTCCATGTAAATAATCACTACTTTTAGCGTGTATAGAGCAGCATATCTCCACCAGACTCCATGTAAATAATCACTACTTTTAGCGTGTATAGAGCAGCATATCTCCACCAGACTCCATGTAAATAATCACTACTTTTAGCGTGTATAGAGCAGCATATCTCCACCAGACTCCATGTAAATAATCACTACTTTTAGTGTGTATAGAGCAGCATATCTCCACCAGACTCCATGTAAATAATCACTACTTTTAGTGTGTATAGAGCAGCATATCTCCACCAGACTCCATGTAAATAATCACTACTTTTAGCGTGTATAGAGCAGCATATCTCCACCAGACTCCATGTAAATAATCACTACTTTTAGCGTGTATAGAGCAGCATATCTCCACCAGACTCCATGTAAATAATCACTACTTTTAGCGTGTATAGAGCAGCATATCTCCACATGTAAATGGGTGAATTAAGAGTTTATTCCAACCAGACCAGAGTGGTGATTGTTGGAACAGTGGAAAGATGAACCAAGACGGCTTTTCATAGTTTTTTTGTTTCTGTCGACTATGAATGAAGTGTGTTTTATGATGATAAAAGTAGTGATTATTTACATGGAGTCTGGTGTAGTTTGGTGATGATGATTTTGTTAAACAAAAAGGATCTTCCTCTTTAACTAAAAGGGATCCTTTCATAATGTTGTCAGACACTTAATATAATAATAATAATCTGAGCCTGTTAGCGGTGGTGGTATTTTGTTAAGTTTATGTATTTTCAGTCATATTTGTGCCATCATATATCTTTCTTCTGTTTCTGTATATTGTGATGTCTTTGCTGTCCCTTTATGTCTATATTTTCTGCAGTAATGTGTATATATTAGTAGTGGGAAGAAATCAAAAATTCACGTACTGTATGTGTTGTGTATTTCTTGTCCCCAGAATCAATATTTTTTATTTTTTATTTCCATCAATGATTTACCTAAATATTTTCTGTTTCTACGGTGCCGCTGACGGTGACTACATCATATCTGTTTCCAGCAAAACATTATATTATGTTGTGAATTTCTACAGTAGTCTGACCTGTTGCTCCTTCACAGCTGCTCTCAGCCGTCAATCCTCCGCTCTGCACTCGTAGCACAGCTCTGTACAGCCTCCCAGGTGTTAGTCCAGTCCCAGGGAAGCTGAAGTTCGTCGCCTCTCGGTCGCGAATGGTGCTGACTAACAACTGCGACCCGTCGAACAGGAGCAGCATGTAGCTGTCCCAGCAACCAGCGGGGGGCAACCAAGACAGGAGGAGGCCGCCGCCGGAGGGGGAGGGAGACAGGGAGAGGAAGGACGCCGCCGCCGGAGCTGGAGACGAGACAAAGGATGAAGAAATAAAAACAATTATGGGTAACTTCTAGCCGTAGCCGTATCCCTTCTAGCCGTAGCCGTATCCCTACTAGCCGTGGCCGTATCCCCTCTAGGCGTGGCTGTATCCCTTCAAACCGTAGCTGTATCCTTTCTAGCCATAGCCATATCCCCTCTAGCCGTAGCTGTATCCCTTCTAACCGTAGCTGTATCCCTTCTAGCCATAGCCATATCCCCTCTAGCCATAGCCGTATCCTTCTAGCCGTAGCCGTATCCCTTCTAACCGTGGCTGTATCCCTACTAGCCGTAGCCGTATCCCCTCTAGGCGTAGCTGTATCCCTTCAAACCGTAGCTGTATCCTTTCTAGCCATAGCCATATCCCCTTCTAGCCGTAGCTGTATCCCTTCTAACCGTAGCTGTATCCCTTCTAGCCATAGCTGTATCCTTTCTAGCCATAGCTGTATCCCTCTAGCCGTAGCTGTATCCCCTCTAGCCATAGCCGTATCCCCTCTAGCCGTAGCTGTATCCCTTCTAGCCGTAGCTGTATCCTTTCTAGCCATAGCTGTATCCCCTCTAGCCGTAGCTGTATCCCCTCTAGCCGTAGCTGTATCCCTTCTAGCCGTAGCTGTATCCCCTCTAGCCATAGCTGTATCCCTTCTAACCGTAGCTGTATCCCTTCTAGCCATAGCCATATCCTTTCTAGCCATAGCCGTATCCCCTCTAGCCATAGCTGTATCCCTTCTAGCCGTAGCTGTATCCCTCTAGGCGTGGCTGTATCCCTTCTAACCGTGGCTGTATCCCCTCTAGCCGTGGCTGTATCCCTTCTAGCCATGGCTGTATCCCCTCTAGCCGTGGCTGTATCCCCTCTAGCCGTAGCCGTATCCCTTCTAGCCGTGGCTGTATCCCCTCTAGCCGTAGCCGTATCCCTTCCATCCGTGGCTGTATCCCCTCAAGCCATAGCCGTATCCCTTCTAATCGTGGCTGTATCCCCTCTAGCCGTAGCCGTATCCCCTCTAGCCGTGGCTGTATCCTTCTAGCCGTGGCTGTATCCTTCTAGCCATAGCCGTATCCTTTCTAGCCATAGCCATATCCCCTCTAGCCGTAGCCGTATCCCTTCTAGCCGTGGCTGTATCCCCTCTAGCCGTGGCTGTATCCCTCAAGCCATAGCTGTATCCCTCAAGCCATGGCTGTATCCCCTCTAGCCGTAGCTGTATCCCTTCTAGCCATGGCTGTATCCCCTCTAGCCGTAGCTGTATCCCCTCTAGCCGTAGCCGTATCCCTTCTAGCCGTAGCTGTATCCCCTCTAGCCGTAGCCGTATCCCTTCCATCCGTAGCTGTATCCCCTCAAGCCATAGCCGTATCCCTTCTAACCGTAGCTGTATCCCCTCTAGCCGTAGCCGTATCCCCTCTAGCCGTAGCTGTATCCCTTCTAGCCGTAGCTGTATCCCCTCTAGCCGTAGCCGTATCCCTTTTAGCCGTAGCCGTATCCCTTCTAGCCGTAGCCCTTCTAGCTGTAGCCGTATCCCTTCTAGCCGTATCCCTTCTAGCCATAGCTGTATCCCTTCTAGCCGTAGCTGTATCCTTTCTAGCCATAGCCATATCCCCTCTAGCCGTAGCTGTATCCCTTCTAACCGTAGCTGTATCCCTTCTAGCCATAGCCATATCCCCTCTAGCCATAGCCGTATCCCTTCTAGCCGTAGCCGTATCCCTTCTAACCGTAGCTGTATCCCTACTAGCCGTAGCCGTATCCCCTCTAGGCGTAGCTGTATCCCTTCAAACCGTAGCTGTATCCTTTCTAGCCATAGCCATATCCCCTTCTAGCCGTAGCTGTATCCCTTCTAACCGTGGCTGTATCCCTTCTAGCCATGGCTGTATCCTTTCTAGCCATAGCTGTATCCCTCTAGCCGTAGCTGTATCCCCTCTAGCCATAGCCGTATCCCCTCTAGCCGTAGCTGTATCCTTCTAGCCGTGGCTGTATCCTTTCTAGCCATAGCTGTATCCTCTAGCCGTGGCTGTATCCCCTCTAGCCGTGGCTGTATCCCTTCTAGCCGTGGCTGTATCCTCTAGCCATGGCTGTATCCCTTCTAACCGTGGCTGTATCCCTTCTAGCCATAGCCATATCCTTTCTAGCCATAGCCGTATCCCCTCTAGCCATAGCTGTATCCCTTCTAGCCGTAGCTGTATCCCCTCTAGGCGTAGCTGTATCCCTTCTAACCGTAGCTGTATCCCCTCTAGCCGTAGCTGTATCCCTTCTAGCCATAGCTGTATCCCCTCTAGCCGTAGCTGTATCCCCTCTAGCCGTAGCCGTATCCCTTCTAGCCGTAGCTGTATCCCCTCTAGCCGTAGCCGTATCCCTTCCATCCGTAGCTGTATCCCCTCAAGCCGTAGCCGTATCCCCTCTAGCCGTAGCTGTATCCCTTCTAGCCGTAGCTGTATCCCTTCTAGCCATAGCCGTATCCTTTCTAGCCATAGCCATATCCCCTCTAGCCGTAGCCGTATCCCTTCTAGCCGTAGCTGTATCCCCTCTAGCCGTAGCTGTATCCCCTCAAGCCATAGCTGTATCCCCTCAAGCCATAGCTGTATCCCCTCTAGCCGTAGCTGTATCCCTTCTAGCCATAGCTGTATCCCCTCTAGCCGTAGCTGTATCCCCTCTAGCCGTGGCCGTATCCCTTCTAGCCGTGGCTGTATCCCCTCTAGCCGTGGCCGTATCCCTTCCATCCGTGGCTGTATCCCCTCAAGCCATAGCCGTATCCCTTCTAGCCGTAGCTGTATCCCCTCTAGCCGTAGCCGTATCCCCTCTAGCCGTAGCTGTATCCCTTCTAGCCGTAGCTGTATCCCCTCTAGCCGTAGCCGTATCCCTTTTAGCCGTAGCCGTATCCCTTCTAGCCGTAGCCCTTCTAGCTGTAGCCGTATCCCTTCTAGCCGTATCCCTTCTAGCCATAGCTGTATCCCTTCTAGCCGTAGCCGTATCCCCTCTAGCCGTAGCCGTATCCCCTCTAGCCGTAGCCATATCCCTTTTAGCCGTATCCCTTCTAGCCGTAGCCGTATCCCTTCTAGCCGTAGCCGTATCCCTTCTAGCCACAACCAAGAAAAGAACCTCACTTGTCCTGGCTGTGATTTCTGATTGGCTCGTCAGCTTGCCACTCCTGGACGTCACCACAACCTGATAGGTCGAGCCGGGAGTCAGCTGGTCAACAACGACCTCGGTGGCGTCCGGCGGAAGCATCATCTCCCAGCAGCTCGTGTCATTGGTCGCGACAGTGGCGACGAGCGCCTCAGGTCGCCAGCGGGCAGTTTCCATGACAACAGCAAGCTGGTGCTGTTGTTGTGGTCGGCGTGAGGTTGGAGACGGCGGCGGGAGCTGCAAAGAGATTTTAGATTTATTTCCTTATTTCTTTCCATTACTTCCTGTCTTCTTCTTCTTCTTCTTCTCTCTGTACCTGTCTGAGCCGCCGTCGTCTGGCCGTTCTGCAGCCCCCCAGCCTCCGTCACCACGGTAGCGTTGTACAGTCGCCCGGCGCCAGGTCGAGTGTGTGTTGCGTCGCCGTGCTCTCTAACGTCTCGTTCCTCAGCAGACCTGCAGACACAGACCCTTATAGTCTTTTATTTTGTCATCTATTATTACAGGAAGTACTCTTTTACCAAAATAAAACTACATGTAACTCGTTACTACATGTACCTCGATACTACATGTACCTCCTTACTACATGTAACTCGTTACTACATGTACCTCGTTACTACATGTAACTCGTTACTACATGTACCTCGTTACTACATGTACCTCGTTACTACATGTTCCTCGTTACTACATGTACCTCGTTACTACATGTTCCTCGTTACTACATGTACCTCGTTACTACATGTACCTCGTTACTACATGTTCCTCGTTACTACATGTACCTCGTTACTACATGTAACTCGTTACTACATGTACCTCCTTACTACATGTAACTTGTTACTACATGTACCTCGTTACTACATGTAACTCGTTACTACATGTACCTCGTTACTACATGTAACTCGTTACTACATCTACCTCGTTACTACATGTAACTCGTTACTACATGTACCTCGTTACTACATGTACCTCGTTACTACATGTACCTCCTTACTACATGTACCTCGTTACTACATGTACCTCGTTACTACATGTACCTCGTTACTACCCACCTCTGACCCGTTATAAGGTTCTTCTTGTTACCTGTTCGGTCCCACAGCTGCAGCCTGAAGCGCTGCGTCCTGCCCGGGCCGGCCTGCCAGGAAAGGCCCAGGCTGCTGCTGGTGCTGGAGGTCACCGCCAGGCCGCTCACCGCCGCCGGCACTGATGATACAGCACGCACACGCACACACACACACACACACACACACACACACACACACACACACACACACACACAGACACACACACACACACACACACATATTACAGATGGAGTACAATACACACAAACTCATAGACCAATGGCATGCCGCAGGTCTTCACAATGTACTGTACATATATATATATATGTACAGTACATTATATATATGTACAGTACATATATATATATATATATATATATATATATATATATATATATATATATATATATATATATATATATTAAAATATCCTCAATTATAATAATAAAAACCTCTGAAAAGCTGTTACTATTAATCTCTGCAGCTCTATTGGTAATGAATGTGTCCACCAGAATAGAGACACACACACACACACACACACACACACACACAGTCAGATGAAAGGATGGATATCAGTGTCATCTCTGAACTTAGCCGAGCTTTTGCACAAAGACAGCGTACACACTGTGGTGAAACAGTGGGACTGTTCCTTTAACGTGATTTATCTGCGTTGGACATGACGTCCCGTCCCACTGCAGGAAGCTTTCAGCCGGAAGACGATCCATCGCCTCCACCGCTGTCCTTGTCATCAAAGTGGGAGCACTGTGGGAGCCTGCTCCCTAAACTTTGGGTTTTTCCCACAATGTCTGTGTGTGTGTGTGTGTGTGTGTGTGTGTGTGTGTGTGTGTGTGTGTGTGTGTGTGTGTGTGTGTGTGTGTGTGTGTGTGTGTGTGTGTGTGTGTGTGTGTGTGTGTGTGTGTGTGTGTGTGTGTCTGTGTTTCATCTACAGTCAGTCCTCAACCTTGTTGAAGACAGCGTGGCAGCATTTTACAAAATTAGATAACAAAAAAGGTTGAATGCAAGGTTTGCAAGCAACAGTTGGCATATCACAGCTGGACTACAAACATGGCCGATCACCTAAAAACGGTGAGCTAACCTGTCTGCGTTAGCTTGCCCAGTCTGTTTTGAGTAAGCTATATTAACATATCAGGATTGTCATATTTCAATTAAAGTGGACGTGCCTTTTGTGTTAAGGAGTAAAAGCTTGAAGTTAATAGTCTATTTGTAGGTCCATGTTCAGCCGCTCTGTGGAGGACGTGCACAGAGCGGCTGAAATGATAGCGTCTGTCAGTTATTACAACATATGACAAAAACAATTGTCTTTATATTATGTTGCATCTTCCTCACCAGTTCTTGTGCTGATAACACAAGTTGACATAGTACTATTTTCGGAAATCATAGGCTATGATATTGCAAACGTGCACGTGATGCAACGCCGTCAGAGCCGACACACGCGTGTCATCTCAGTGCAAAATAATTAGGTCAAAAATGATTTAATATATTGCAAATAGCCTATTAGGTTTTTATGTTTATTTATAATTAATGTAGGCAGACAAGGCTACCAAGTACTGCACAGCTAATTAACGTTTTTGCCCCCAGTCGATTTTTAGTTGCAATTTCAGGACTTTAGTCGACCGAGATTTTTTTGGGTTGATTACAGCCCTAATTTTTACTGTTATTATTATTTATTATTATTTTTAATTATTTTTATTTAATTTATTATTATTTAATTTATTATTATTTAATTTATTATTATTTAATGTATTATTATTTTTATAAATTTTTATTGAATTTATTATTATTATTATTATTATTATTATTATCACTGCCCTGCAGTCTGGGTGCCTCTGTCTGCTTCTTAGTTGAGTTAGTTCCTATCTCTGTAAAACAGCAAAGTCACACATCAACGGCGAGGCAGCGGCAGAGCAGCAGCTCCCGTGTTCTGCAACTAAAAGGCTAACGCAGCCTTGAGGTAGCGGCTGACACGCGTGACGCGACGCGGCGTGACGCGACGCGGCGCGGCGAGTCGGTACACGTGCAGACCAACGTGCAGACCAACGTGCAGACCAACGTGCAGACCAACGTGCAGACCAACGTGCAGACCAACGTGCAGACCAACGTGCAGACCAACGTGCAGACCAACGTGCAGACCAACGTGCTGAGGCTCGCTGGCTGTAACAGGCGGAGGGACTCTGAAGATAAGAAACCACAAACACAACAGAACAAGTGTTTGGCTTCGCTGAGAAGGTTACTGTCGGGACTCGACTGGGTCACCCAGTTTCCTTCACACACACACACACACACACACACACACACACACACACACACACACACACACACACACACACACACACGCCCTTTCCCAGTGCTTCCCACAGAACAAAGAAACAATGGAGGCAGGAAATGGCTGAACCCTGAGCTCTGCCCACGATGGAAATACACACTAAGGGTCCAACTTCTGTTCTGGGCG
>JABXJD010000698.1:22500-30000 GCA_013375575.1 Percina caprodes | reverse complement strand
GACCACTAAGGTCTATATAAAGAGACTTCAGATACAGTATTAGGGACCACTAAGGTCTATATAAAGAGACTTCAGATACAGTATTAGGGGACCACTAAGGTCTATATAAACAGACTTCAAATACAGTACTAGGGGACCACTAAGGTCTATATAAAGAGACTTCAGATACAGTATTAGGGGACCACTAAGGTCTATATAAAAGAGACTTCAGATACAGTATTAGGGGACCACTAAGGTCTATATAAAGAGACTTCAGATACAGTATTAGGGACCACTAAGGTCTATATAAAGAGACTTCAGATACAGTATTAGGGACCACTAAGGTCTATATAAAGAGACTTCAGATACAGTATTAGGGACCACTAAGGTCTATATAAAGAGACTTCAGATACAGTATTAGGGACCACTAAGGTCTATATAAAGAGACTTCAGATACAGTATTAGGGACCACTAAGGTCTATATAAAGAGACTTCAGATACAGTATTAGGGACCACTAAGGTCTATATAAAGAGACTTCAGATACAGTATTAGGGACCACTAAGGTCTATATAAAGAGACTTCAGATACAGTATTAGGGACCACTAAGGACTATATTTCTGTTTTCATAGTTGTATGCTGGCAGTGCATTTTATTGTCTTTATTTTATTGTACCTTCTATTTTTATTGTGCTTTTATTGTGTTATCTATTTATTTTGTATTATCTTTTGTGCTTTTATTGTGTTATCTATTTATTTTGTATTATCCTTTTGTGCTTTTATTGTGTTATCTATTTATTTTGTATTATCCTTTTGTGCAGCACTTTGGAAACCTTGTTTGATTTAAATCGTGCTATATTAATTAAGTGGATTGAATTGAAAATGTCAAGTTTTGAAGAAAATTTGGATCATTTTCACAAATAAAATGATAAATAAATGATCAGTTCACTACTCTTACTGAATATGGGTGTCGTGGTAGAAGAACTTTGAAAAAAGTGTCAAAAATTACAGAAAAAGCTTTTAAAAAAGTCAGCAAAAATATAACAAATGTAAAAAAAAGCACAGAAAAAAAAACCTTTGAAAAATCTGACAAAAACATGAGGTTCTTCCTTAAAACGTTACCTGCTCTATCTGTAAATTATAGAGCGGTCTAGACCTGCTCTATCTGTAAATTATAGAGTGGTCTAGACCTGCTCTACCTGTAAATTATAGAGTGGTCTAGACCTGCTCTATCTGTGAATTATAGAGCAGTCTAGACCTGCTCTACCTGTAAATTATAGAGTGGTCTAGACCTGCTCTATCTGTAAATTATAGAGCGGTCTAGACCTGCTCTATCTGTAGATTATAGAGCGGTCTAGACCTGCTCTATCTGTAAATTATAGAGCGGTCTAGACCTGCTCTATCTGTAAATTATAGAGCGGTCTAGACCTGCTCTATCTGTAAATTATAGGCGGTCTAGACCTGCTCTATCTGTAAATTATAGAGCGGTCTAGACCTGTTCTATCTGTAAATTATAGAGCGGTCTAGACCTGCTCTATCTGTAGATTATAGAGCGGTCTAGACCTGCTCTATCTGTAAATTATAGAGCGGTCTAGACCTGCTCTATCTGTAAATTATAGAGCGGTCTAGACCTGCTCTATCTGTAAATTATAGAGCGGTCTAGACCTGTTCTATCTGTAAATTATAGAGCGGTCTAGACCTGCTCTATCTGTAGATTATAGAGCGGTCTAGACCTGCTCTATCTGTAAATTATAGAGTGGTCTAGACCTGCTCTATCTGTAAATTATAGAGCGGTCTAGACCTGTTCTATCTGTAAAGTGTCTCTTGTTATAAATTGATACTATAAATAAAATGTAATTGAACTAATTGCCCCTTGTGGGATTATTAAAGCTGTTGAATGGGATTTAACGAGAGATAACGGGAGCAGACTGACCCGGACCAGCAGCAGGACCAGCACCAGCACCAGCGAGGTGGACCACAGGCGGCAGAGAGAACCGTCAACTTTACACGTCAGCATGTTGGTCCTCGTTCAGATCCTCAGACAGAACCAAATGCACCATAATCCAGAAGACGTGCGTCTATATTCCCTCTTCCAGGCAGAAAGTATTCCTCTAGTCCTTCAACCGGCTGGAAAACAGCTCAAAAATCTCTAAAAAAAACAGAATCAACCCCTATTTTCACAATTATCTCTTTTATTTCCCCGTCAATCTCATCTGCGCTGTCCGGCGTCTCTTCTCCTGCCTCATGTGCAACTCAGACTTCAAACTCTGGACTCCCTGGCCGTGTCCCTCTCAGCCGTCTGTCTCTCTTCCTGTCTGCCTGTCTGTCTGCCTGTCTGTCTGCCTGTGTGTCAGTCAGACTCTGCAGGCTGGGAGTAACTAACGGACTTCCTCTATCGAGCCGCCGGCTCTGTGAGTCAGAGCAAAGGCACGACTACAACCTGCCGGGACGGGGGCTATAAATACCGGCAGCGCACCTGGCCGCCGCGCTCACGGCAGAGTTAACGTTATAAATAGAGACGCGTGTTTGATTTATTGTCACCGTGGCAACGCCGTCCTCGTCTTCTCACGACAGCGTCGGCTGTTGATGGGATTCATCTGTTTATTGGGTGTAAATTTAGTTTTTGGCTTCACAATAATGGATATTATTCGACTCTTTTTGTCTGCTTGATCTTTTTTGGAACTTTTTTATTGATGTGCAGCGGCTTGAGGAAGTCCCCCACCACCACCACCCAGATTAAAGTTGATTAAAAAGAGGAATAAAAATAATCATCTTTTAGAATTTGATCTTAATGCCTTAATTAAAAAAAATTAGGTAAAGCCAACCTTTAAGGACACTAATTATCTTTGTGAATGAATAATGTAGCATGAATCCTTAAAATACGGGGGGGGGGGCATAAGTATACACCCCCTATGTTAAAATACAGGGGCATAAGTATACACCCCCTATGTTAAAATACAGGGGGCATAAGTATACACCCCCTATGTTAAAATACAGAGGGCATAAGTATACACCCCCCTATGTTAAAATACAGGGGGGGGGGCATAAGTATACACCCCCCCAAAAAAAAAATATATATGTACATATATACCCTCATGTTGTCCTCATGTTGTCCTCATGTTGTCCTCATGTTGTCCTCTATCAATGTTCTTTGTAATTCCCCAAAATAACATGATTGATTCCACACAACGCTCTTTGCCAAGTACAAATCTCTACTTTCATTAATTTTGGGGCGTCTTATTCAATTTTATTGCATTTGAAACCAAATTGAAGTGTTTTTGAAAAGTATTGAGAGTAAAAGTTGACATATTCCAGTCTGTGATTATCATCAACATCCATTCCTTTAATTTTAGTCTCAATAATTCCTAATTTCTGCTTTACTAACTCAAACATTAGGTATAATTTCCTATAAATGAGCTTTATTGACCATAAATTCCAAAAATAACTGTAAAACTAAAGTTAATAAGTTGGTGTTACGTAGTATTAAACATCAAAAAAGTGACAAAAGTGTTGAAAAAAGGGGCAAAAACATACATATATAGATACATAGATATATATCTATATATATATAGATATATAGATATATATCTATATATATATAGATATATAGATATGCCTAAATATGTATTTTGGTTGTTTTCTTTCCACTAGTGTGAAAGCATAAATGTGATAATTAACCAGTTATTAGTGCTTTCAATAGAAAACGTTTCTGCTGGCATGTCTGGCCTTAAAAGTCAAACTGCTTTTGTTTCAGTTGGTCTACTTTTAGTCATCCACACCTCTTTCCTTCCTTCCTGCCCCGCCCCCCCCCCCTCTCGGTTTCACTCCCATTTCATACGACTGTGAGTTTCTAGGAACAGTTAAAGCTCCAAATATGAGCTTCATTAAGGTTTCTCAATGCCCCCCAAAAAAAAGAGCAGTTTATTTATTTTTGTCATGAAACCTTGAAACTGAAATAATGACGTTAGGCTGCGCTCACGCTTGGCGTCCATCTTTCTTTTTTGACTGCACTGGCAGCGTTTTCATTGCAAACAGCAGCCAAGTGCATCTTTTGTTGCTATGACAACAGCTACTACGTGGAGCGGTGCTACTAAACAAAGTGGTGGAGCGAGCTAGAGAAGGAACAGAGTGAGAGAGAGAGAGAGAGAGAGAGAGAGGTGCTAACATTACATAAACAAAGCGGTGGAGCGAGCTAGAGAAAGAACAGAGAGAGAGAGAGAGAGAGAGAGAGGTGTTAACATTACATAAACAAAGTGGTGGAGCAAGCTACAGAAAGAACAGAGAGAGAGAGAGAGAGAGAGAGAGAGAGAGAGAGAGAGAGAGAGAGAAGAGGTGCTAACATTAGATAAACAAAGTGGTGGAGCGAGCTAGAGAAAGAAAGACAGAGAGAGAGAGGGGGGGAGAGAGAGAGAGAGAGGGGGGGTGCTAAGTTTCTGACGCTTACTTCCAGTGTTTTATTTCATAATTTTTGTCACTTTTTCCGATATTTTTCACGCCTTTTTCCCCCAACGGGTCAAATTCGACCCCAGGACAACATGAGGTCTCCAAGGTCGTCTCAGGATGTTTTACATCAGGATCGATTTGAATTGTAAAATCAAGTTTTTTTAAATTCAGCCAGACATACGCACCAGAATCTGGATTTCACTGTCCAATATTTTAATAATAAAAACAAGAGTCAGAGGTCCATCGTTTTAATGTCCAATGTTTATGTACAGATTATAGGTAACTATATATATATATATATATATATATATATATATATATATATATATAGATATATATATATATAGATATATATATATAGATGTAGATAGAGTAGATAAAGAGGTTACATAACTACTCAGTGGCTAATATTCCCGACATTCAGGTTGATTAGTAATACAGTTATAAATCACGTCCCATACGTACACTTCCAGGTGTTAGTTTAGCTATATATATTTATATATATATATATATATATAAATATAAATACATATACATATATATATATATATACATATATATATATATATATATATATATATATATATATATATATATATATATATATATATATATATATATATATATATATATCCCAACAATCCCGACAGTCCCAGCGGTGATCCTGAATTGAGTGAAAACAGGGTTGGTGATGGTCCCATGTTGGACACATAGACAAAGAGAACCTGGTCCAAAGTCTCCTGATTGTATCACAAGAAAATTAATGAATAAAAAATAATTTGGTACATAGAAAAAGAAGTCATCAAAATGTCTCTCGTTTATTGTCTGTCAAGGGTACCAACTGTCCCAATGGTCCCAACGGCCTGTCCCAACTGTCCCAATGGTCCCAATGGCCTGTCCCAACTGTCCCAACTGTCCCAACAGTCCCAATGGTCCCAACGGTCTGTCCCAACTGTCCCAACAGTCCCAATAGTCCCAACTGCCCGATGGCCTGTCCCAACAGTCCCAACTGTCTCAATGATCCCAAATGTCCCGACAGTCCAAATGTCCCGACAGTCCTGACGATCCCGACAGTCCCAACGATCCCAACAGTACCGACAGTCCCAGTTGTCCGGACAATCCCAGCGGTCCCAACGATTCCAACAGTCCCAACGATCCCAACAGTCCCGACAATCCCAGCGATCCCAACAGTCCCGACAGTCCCAGTGGTCCAGACAATCCCAACGATCCCGACAGTCCCATCGGTCCAGACAATCCCAACGATCCCGACAGTCCCAGCGGTCCAGACAATCCCAACAATCCCGACAGTCCCAGTGGTCCAGACAATCCCAATGATCCCGACAGTCCCAGTGGTCCAGACAATCCCAATGATCCCGACAGTCCCAGTGGTCCAGACAATCCCAATGATCCCGACAGTCCCAGCGGTCCAGACAATCCCAACGATCCCGACAGTCCCAGTGGTCCAGACAATCCCAATGATCCCGACAGTCCCAACAGTCCAGACAGTCCCAGCGGTCCCAACGATCCCTACAGTCCCAGTTTTAGCAGCAAGATCTCTGTTTGTTTGAGGTCTATTGAAAATGTAACTACCCATGTTAGGTTTAATAGCACTTTAACTGTAAAACGTTACATCCCATTCACACAGAAAGCAGATTAGATGATAATGTTCTTCGGTTCTGGCGTTACTGTAGAAACCTCAGACCTCTCAAACAAGTCAACCAGCAACTGACAAAAAAACAATTCATTTTATTCTAAAACACGTTGGACGTATTGATACTTAACTTCACTTCATTTGTTTCTCCCAAAGCACTGGCACTCAAATGGTTAGGTGGTTTTCTTTTAATATTTTGACCATCCACCCACCCATCCAACCATCCATCCACCCATCCAACCACCAACCCACCCACCCATCCATCCAGCCATCCATCCACCACCCATCCATCCAACCACCCACCCAGCTATCCATCCACCACCCATCCATCACCATCCCTCCAACCACCTACCCACCCACCCACCCATCCATCCATCCAGCTATCCATCCACCACCCATCCATCACCCATCCATCCAACCACCCACTCATCCATCCACCACCCATCCATCCACCACCCACTCATCCATCCAACCACCCACCCACCCACCCATCACCCATCCATCCATCCATCCATCCACCACCCATCCACCACCACCCACTCATCCATCCATCCACCACCCACTCATCCATCCATCCAACCACCCACCCATCACCCATCCATCCATCCATCCATCCATCCACCACCCATCCACCACCCACTCATCCATCCATCCAACCACCCACCCATCACCCATCCATCCATCCATCCATCCATCCATCTATCTATCCATCCATGCACCACCCATCCATCCATCCATCCAACCACCCACCATTTTGACATTTTTAAGACATTCATCCAGCTCCTGTTAAGTTGGTGATTCATAGATGATGTGGTTTGTACCCCTAAATAGCATTGTGAGTCAACAAATAGCTGAAAACTGCTAAAACACATCAAAAACATGTAAAAACAGTATAAAAATAAAGTTATTATTACTTTGATACACCAAAAATAACATAATCACTAGATAAGAATTTACAACAGCACGTCGGTGAGATGACCACACCACTGCGACGCAAATTATTTCACATTTTTGGTATAAAGCAACGTATTACACAACAGGGAAAAAGCATTAAAACGGCTAACTACCACTCAGAGAGTCAACTCTGACACCAAGCAGCGGGACAGTTCTCTATCTGGCCGAGGTGCTGAAAGCTGAAAAACATTACAGCAGCAATTTAAGTTTGGATTAAATATATTGTGACTAGAGCCCGACCGATATATCGGCGATATTAGGCATTTCCCGATGTATCAGTATCAGTATATATAATGGCCGATTTTTTAAATATTCATTCATCAGAATCATTATAATAACAAATGATTCTGATGAATGAATATTTAAAAAATAAAAAACGGACGGCCCATGTTATGAGTGTTGGCGTTGCACAGTCTGTCCACCAGAGGACGCTCTACAACGTCCCTGTTAGTGATGGTGTTGCATAGTCTGTCCAC
>JABXJD010000698.1:15000-17500 GCA_013375575.1 Percina caprodes | reverse complement strand
TTTTTGTCCCTTTTTCAACATCTGTTGACTTTATCTGAGTCTTTTGAAATTTTTGTGTTTTTTCTCAAATTTTTAAAGCTTTTTTTTGTTTACATTTTTCATTTTTTTTTTACATTTTTGTCATTTTTTTGACATTTTTGTCACTTTGTTTGGCATTTTTTTCCACATTTTTGACACTTTTATTGACATTTGTCTTTTTTGACATTTATTTTTACATTTGTCACACACAAGTTCTTTTATCAATTTTTTTTTTGCTCCAAATGCTATAAAAAAATGACAAAAAACACCCAAATTCAATGAAAGTAGTGAACTGATTATTTATTTCATGTGTGAGGAGCGTTGTTGGGAACCGTCCATGTTACTTTTTTGGACAATTTCTTTGAAAGAAACCCAAATTTCTCATATAGAAACTTTTTTAAAAGGGGGTCAGATTAGACCCGAAGACACCAGGAGGGTCAAACAAAAAGGTGTAGAGGATTATAAGAGGGTTTTAATCCTGACGTGGTACTCTGCTCCATAATTCATGTATTTGTGTCTCCGTGCTCTTCCTTTCCTGCGATAAAGTACTCAGTACACAGTGTGAGTGTGTACTGTCGGCTGAAGAATGTGGCCTGACACTTTAAATTGTTTCAGGAGCTTCCTGACAGGAAGAGAGTCTATTGTACCGAGTCTGAGAGCGACATTACTAACGTATACTTTCACTGGCCGTGTGTGTGTGTGTGTGTGTGTGTGTGTGTGTGTGTGTGTGTGTGAGAGAGTGTGTGTGAGTCTGAGTGTTTTATTATATATATATATATATATATATATATATATATATATATATATATATATATATATATATATGTATGTGTATATATATATATATATATATATATATATATATATATATATATATATATATATATATGAGATATTTCTACCTACCCGTATGTAGTTAGCGTTGATGTAGGAGCTCAGCTGGTCGTTGCAGCTTTTTGACTTCAGGATCACTCTGGAATGAGGGTCTAGGATGCACAGCAAGGACAGGAGGAGAGGAGGAGAGGAGGTGAGGAGGTGAGGACACAAGGAGAAGGAGGAGAGAAGGAGAGGACGTGAGGAGGTGAGGACACAAGGAGAAGGAGGAGAGGAGGAGACGAGGTGAGGACACGAGGAGAAGGAGGTGAGGAGGAGAGGAGAAGAGGAGGAGAGAAGGAGAGGAGAAGGAGGAGAGGAGGAGAGGAGGAGAGGAGGAGAGAAGGAGAGAAGGAAGAGAGGAAGAGAAGAGGGAGAGAAGAAGGAGAGGAGAAGGAGGAGAGAGGAGGAGAGAAGGAGAAGGAGGAGAGAGAGAAGGAGGAGAGGAAGAAGAAGGAGGAGAGGAGGAGAGGAGAAGAGGAGGTGAGAAGGAAAGGAGGTGAGGAGGTGAGGACAGGAGGTGAGGATAAGAAGAGGAGAGGAGGTGAGGAGGAAAGGAGGTGAGGAGGAAAGGAGGTGAGGAGGTGAGGGAGGACAGGAGGTGAGGAGGAGAAGAGGAGAGGAGGTGAGGAGGAGAAGAGGAGAAGAGGAGAGGAGAAGAGGAGAAGAGGAGGTGAGGAGGAAAGGAGGTGAGGACACAAGGAGAAGGAGGCACCAACGGAGGGAAGGAGAACAGGAAGAGAAGAAAACACAGATCAGCCATCTACATGTTGACAGACACATCGTTAACGGTTCTGATCCTAATCGCGTAGAATCCATTTTGTCTTGATTTGGTCTTCATGTGTTTTTGGACTCTTGAGTTAGTCCTGATCCACTGGACTAGTTAGTCCTGATCCACTGGACTAGTTAGTCCTGATCCACTGGACTAGTTAGTCCTGATCCACTGGACTAGTCTCAGAGTGTGAAAAGGGTTCAAGACCAAGTCACAAATGTCTCTGATTGGATCTTTTCGGCTCAACCCTTTTTGGGTCCCTGGTCTTTGGGCCAACTTTCAACTTGGCTTCATAATACTACTTTATAATACTTCTTTATAATACTTCTTTATAATACTTCTTTATAATACTTCTTTATAATACTTCTTTATAATACTTCTTTATAATACTTCTTTAAAATACTTCTTTAAAACTCTCTTGTGGCCATTTTTGAGTCAATCTGGACTTAATCTTAAGGTCAGTCGTTGACTTGGTTTCAAGTCTCTTTTAGATCCGGTGTTGAGTGGGTCTTGACCCTCTTCAAGACTTGGTTCTGACATGGTCTACATCTCCTTTAAGACTTGGTTTTGACATGGTCTAGATCTCCTTTAAGACTTGGTTTTGACAAGGTCTAGATCTCCTTTAAGACTTGGGGCTGACATGGTTTAGATCTCCTTTAAGACTTGGTTTTGACAAGGTCTAGATCTCCTTTGAGACTTGGTTTTGACATGGTCTACATCTCCTTTGAGACTTGGTTTTGACATGGTCTACATCTCCTTTAAGACTTGGTTTTGACACGGTCTAGATCTCCTTTAAGACTTGGTTTTGACAAGGTCTCCTTTAAGACTTGGGATTGA
>JABXJD010000698.1:5000-10000 GCA_013375575.1 Percina caprodes | reverse complement strand
CATCTCTTCTTCTTCTTCTTCTTCTTCTTCTTCTTCACCAGCACACGGTTAGCTCTGGACGAACTACAGCCCGACCGATAGACCAGCGGCCTTCCCTTCCCCGAGCCACATCAACCAGCTCCGACTGGGGGGTCCCGAGGCGTTCCCAGGCCAGGTTGGAGATATAATCCCTCCACCTAGTCCTGGGTCTTCCCCGAGGCCTCCTCCCAGCTGGACGTCCCTCCACCTAGTCCTGGGTCTTCCCCGAGGCCTCCTCCCAGCTGGACGTCCCTCCACCTAGTCCTGGGTCTTCCCCGAGGCCTCCTCCCAGCTGGACGTCCCTCCACCTAGTCCTGGGTCTTCCCGAGACCTCCTCCCAGCTGGACGTCCTCCACCTAGTCCTGGGTCTTCCCGAGGCCTCCTCCCAGCTGGACGTCCCTCCACCTAGTCCTGGGTCTTCCGAGACCTCCTCCCAGCTGGAGCGTCCCTCCACCTAGTCCTGGGTCTTCCCGAGACCTCCTCCCAGCTGGACGTCCCTCCACCTAGTCCCGGGTCTTCCCGAGGCCTCCTCCCAGCTGGACGTCCCTCCACCTAGTCCGGGTCTTCCTCGAGGCCTCCTCCCAGCTGGACGTCCCTCCACCTAGTCCCGGGTCTTCCCGAGGCCTCCTCCCAGCTGGACGTCCCTCCACCTAGTCCGGGTCTTCCCGAGGCCTCCTCCCAGCTGGGCGTCCCTCCACCTAGTCGGGTCTTCCCGAGGCCTCCTCCCAGCTGGACGTCCCTCCACCTAGTCCTGGGTCTTCCCGAGGCCTCCTCCCAGCTGGACGTCCCTCCACCTAGTCCAGGGTCTTCCCCGAGGCCTCCTCCCAGCTGGACGTCCCTCCACCTAGTCCTGGGTCTTCCCCGAGACTTCCTCCCAGCTGGACGTCCCTCCACCTAGTCCTGGGTCTTCCCCGAGACCTCCTCCCAGCTGGACGTCCCTCCACCTAGTCCTGGGTCTTCCCCGAGGCCTCCTCCCAGCTGGACGTGCCTGGACCACCTCCCTAGGGACCCCCCCAGGAGGCATCCTCACCAGATGCCCGAACCACCTCAACTGGCTCCTTTTGACGTGAAGGAGCAGCGGCTCTACTCCGAGCTCCTCTCGGAGGACTGAGCTTCTCACCCGGTCTCTAAGGGGGACCCAGCCCCCTCCTGAGGAAACCCATTTCGGCTGCTTGTACCCTGGATCTGGTTCTTTGGGTCATGAAAGTTTTATACCTTAAGTTTGTATTTTTCTACATTTTATTGACCAGAACTTAATATATTTTGATGTTCTGTTGTGACAATAAAACAAATTATTATCATATTATTTATCTTTTTAAAAAAATATATATCGGCCGATATATCGGCATATCGGATTTTTAAATAACCAAATATTTGTATCGTATCGGCCTAAAAACCCTTCATCTGTCGAGCTTTAGTACTAATGAAAATAATTTGATTCACTTTGCTGCTCAGAGACTTTGGCCTTGAAAAATGGGACAAAAACGTAACAAAAAGTTAAAAAAACATCAATAAAAATGGGAAGGTTAATAGATAATTACTTCGACTAATGGCTCAGACCATCCTCACGGTACCGATCCCGGGGCGACAGGGACCCCCTCTGGAGCCCCCCCACCACCACCAAATTCAATGAAAGTGATGAATTTGCAAAGAGCGTTGCAGGGAATCCATTTTTGTGGTAATTTGGTTAAAAAGTGCAATATTTCTGATATAGAAATTTTTTAAAGGGGTCAAATACGACCATTATTACTATTATTATTACTATTATTATTATTACTATTATTATTACTATTACTATTATTATTATTATTATTATTATTATTAATTATTACTATTATTATTATTATTATTACTATTATTATTATTATTATTACTATTACTATTATTATTATTATTATATTATTACTATTATTACTATTATTATTATTATTATTATTACTATTATTATTATTATTATTATTATTATTATTATTACTATTATTATTATTATTACTATTATTATTATTATTATTATTACTATTACTATTATTATTATTATTACTATTATTACTATTATTATTACTATTATTATTATTATTACTATTATTATTATTATTATTATTATTATTATTATTATTATTTTGTGTTCTATCTCAACCATGTAAAGCTGTCTAAGTTCTGTATGAATAAAGTTTTCATAATTATTGTTATAATAAAGTTTTGGGGGGGGTCTTCTTACCTTTCCTGCAATCCTGCAGCAGGTTTCATCCTGAAGGGGGAGGGGCAGGGCTTTAGCTCGTTATTGGCTGTCACCGGGGCAACGCTGGCCAAGGGGGCGTGGTCGTTGCCGCTGACGACGGGGAAAGGGGCGGGGCTAGAAAGAGAAATCAGACAGGTGATTTTCCTCTAATGTTTTTAAATTGAGGAACTGAGGTAGAAAGAGTACTTCATATTTTACTTAGGTAGAAGTACTATTACTACGTTCATGAACTTTTACTTAAGTACTTATAAGTAAAACTACCGGTACAAAAATATACTGCAGTAAAAGTAAAACGTGGCTTGTTAACAGTTTTTTTTAATTGTACGACAGTGGGAACAACTGGAGCTACATGTACACACACACACACACACACACACAGAGATAACACACACACACACACACACACACACACACACACAGACAGACAGACAGACAGACAGACAGACACACACACACACACACACACACACACACAGACACACACACACACACACACAGAGATAACACACACAGCCACTGAGCACACTGAAACACACACACACACTGACAGAAAGACACACACACACACACACACACTGAGAGAGACACACACACACACACACACACACACACACTGAGAGACACACACACACACACACACACACACACTGAGAGAGACACACACACACACACACACACATACACACACACACTGAGAGACACACACACACACACACACACAGATAACACACAGAGCCACTGAGCACACTGAGACACACACATACACACACACACACACACTGAGATAACACGCACACACACACACACACACACACACACACACACACACACACACACACACTGAGAATAAAAACACCAATACAGAAAATACTTTTCATCTTTACAGTTTGTACTATTAACTTCACTCAATAGCTTCTTTAAAGAAAATATATAGATTTAATGTAATATACAATTTTAAGTAAATCTGCAGTTTGCTTCAATATAGTATTTTGTCTCCAGTAATTTATGAAAGATACATAACAGTACTGAGAATAGTGATGATGCCTCTCAGCATCATGCAGCCAGTTCAGTGCGCCGATGTGCTGCAATTGGCCCATTTTTTGTGTTAATTTGGTTAAAAAAACCTCATATTTCCGATATAGACATTTTTAAAGGGTCAAATATGACCCGAGGACACCAGGAGGGTTAAAAATGTCACATTTTCTTGAGGAAAGACACCTAAACACCTCACCAAATGCACTTAGGTCCTCCACAAAGATGGGAAAACACTGCTTGTGGTGACGTTGTGTTGACGTACCTGGGCAGAGGGACGACAGGTGGAGCGAGGCGGCGGCTGGCTACGATTGGCTGCTGCTGCTGGCGAATGGGAGTGGCTACGGCTGGAGGGAGCTCAGCTTGGACCATGCTGCCCGACGTCACGGACTGGAGACAGAAAGAGACGGAGTCACAAAGAGGCTTCACCTGCCATCTCACAAACTGGTTTTTGGCGTCTGGGGTCGGACCTTGGCGCCTTTTGACCATTGGGCGGAGTCTGATTGGACGGTCGGGGTCAGGTGGCGGCCAGGGGGCGGGGCCTTTAGCGGTCTGTCTGAAACCTGAACCTTCTCCTTCAGTCGGTACAAAACCTGGAGAGCAGACCGGAGAGAAGAATATCGTCAAATGGACCCGTTGTCCTATATCAATGTTCTTTATAAGTCCCCAAAATAACATGATTGATTCCACACAACGCTCTTTGCCAAGTACAAATCTCTACTTTCATTAATTTTGGGGCGTCTTATTCAATTTTATAGCATTTGAAACCAAATTGAAGTGTTTTTGAAATAGTATTGAGAGTAAAAGTTGACATATTCCAGTCTGTGATTATCATCAACATCCATTCCTTTAATTTTAGTCTCAATAATTCCTAATTTCAGTATTAGGGGACCACTAAGGTCTATATAAAGAGACTTCAGATACAGTATTAGGGGACCACTAAGGTCTATATAAAAGAGACTCCAGATACAGTATTAAGGGACCACTAAGGTCTATATAAAGAGACTTCAGATACAGTATTAGGGACCACTAAGGTCTATATAAAGAGACTTCAGATACAGTATTAGGGACCACTAAGGTCTATATAAAGTCTTCAGATACAGTATTAGGACCACTAAGGTCTATATAAAGAGACTTCAGATACAGTATTAGGGACCACTAAGGTCTATATAAAGAGACTTCAGATACAGTATTAGGGACCACTAAGGTCTATATAAAGAGACTTCAGATACAGTATTAGGGACCACTAAGGTCTATATAAAAGAGACTCCAGATACAGTATTAAGGGACCACTAAGGTCTATATAAAGAGACTTCAGATACAGTATTAGGGACCACTAAGGTCTATATAAAGAGACTTTAGATACAGTATTAGGGACCACTAAGGTCTATATAAAGAGACTTCAGATACAGTATTAGGGACCACTACGGTCTATATAAAAGAGAATTGGTTAAAAGTGACACCTAAAAAAAAATATTATGACAAGATGATCGATAAAAAAAATTGGAAATGCACATTTTGAGCTGCTTCCTTGATATGATTGGAGGATAAATTGTAAGCGGGGAATAAAATTATAGAGAAAAGGATCGCATGATGTCATTATTTAGATTCATTATGGTGTAAAAAGTTTAATTATTTAATGCAGAACTGAATCAGCATCTGGTTTCTCTGTGAGCAGCGCCCTCCGGTGGATGAAAGGTCACACTGCAAC